>JALGBA010002571.1:47500-69089 GCA_023970755.1 Azemiops feae
CTATCTATCTATCTATCTATCTATCTATCTATCTATCTATCTATCTATCTATCTATCCATCCTTCTCTATCTGTCCATCCCCATCCCTCCCTCCATCCTTCCCCATCTCTCTCTCTCTCTCTCTCTCTCTCTCCATCTATCTATCTATCTATCTATCTATCTATCTATCTATCTATCTATCTATCTATCTATCTATCTATCTATTCATCCATACTACTCTGTCCATCCCCATCCCTCCCTCCATCCTTCCCCATCTCTATATCTATCTATCTATCTATCTATCTATCTATCTATCTATCTATCTATCTATCTATCTATCTATCTATCTATCTATCTATTCATCCATACTACTCTGTCCATCCCCATCCCTCCCTCCATCCTTCCCCATCTCTATATCTATCTATCTATC
Source organism: Azemiops feae (assembly GCA_023970755.1). Lineage (NCBI taxonomy): Eukaryota > Metazoa > Chordata > Lepidosauria > Squamata > Viperidae > Azemiops > Azemiops feae. The sequence goes on from JALGBA010002571.1 coordinate 47,910, forward strand.
TATCTATCTATCTATCTATCTATCTATCTATCTATCTATCTATCTATCTATCTATCTATCTATCTATCTATCTATCTATCTATCTATCTATCTATCTATCCATCTCTCATCTCAGTGAAGTAAGGTCTTAACATTAAGTATTAAATCCTGAGGGAGATCACACGACATATTTTTCATGTGTCCAGGAAGCATATCAACTGCCTTGTATAAGAACAAATGTGCAAATGTCACCTTGGACATCTTTCACTGAAACCTTGATTGATTAATCTGATTCAACTTTTCCCTGATATCTTGACTTTGGTAAGGTCCAAGCTAGATTAAGTAACTGTTTCTGGAAACAGATTGAAATCCTCATGTAGTACATTCAGTTGCTGGAATTCTTATTTCTTTTATAGATGGACTTGTATTACACTAGCCCTAACAAACTACATTTGATTGTTTAATTGTTACCAAGCTTAATTCAAGGTGCTTATGGTCACTATTTAAATAAATGGTTAAATTATGGAATGCTGACTGTGCTATGTATTTATTACTGTTTGCAATAGTGGAGAATTTATTACTGTGTTTGCAAAGACCAAAGACTTTGTTTCAATGGAACTCTTGTAGTTTCTACCAAAAAAAACCAAAAAAACCATCTTTAGCCTATGAGGTTGAAAAAGGTTGCTATAGTATTCAGTGAACCTTTCCCCACATATACACTGAAATTCCCCAGGAGAAAATCTTTTGCACACTAATTGCCAACCAGGAGGAAAAAAAAAGAAGGAAATTTTTTTACTACCCTTTAAATTGTTATTTTTTCAGCTGCAACATGCCTTAAAGATAGCTTAAAGTTAACGGGAGAAACTTGTAGCTACCGAACAAAAATATAACTGGAGTAATTCTACGGCTAGTGTTCTTTATTTCAAATTATTTGTAATTTAGATTGATGTGAAACTTAAAAAATGTGGACTTTCTTGTTTTTCTTTGAAGACAGCTTTGAGCTGGATTCTTTGAACTGAAGAAGCTTCTTGGATGAGAAGCAAAACGTCTTCAAAGGAAAACAAGTCCAGTTTGCTCCTGAAAAAAGCACCTTTGGGACAGCCAGGACCTGGATGACGGAGAATCTCCATGTCCGTGCCTAAATTGGGACGAGAATTCAAGTTCTCCCACTTTCTAGCTTGGTGCATTAACCACTAGACCCAACTGCTTTCTATGATCAAGCAAGTCAGTCCCTAAAATATCTCGAGTCTTCTTGAAAAGGAAAAAAAAAGTCTGCTGTGTGTAATGTGGAGCAAAATAAGCTGTAAATCGTTTTTATCCTATTTCTTGACACAAAACAGCGACATGTTCTAAAAACCTGGGGAATCTGCTTTCCAACAGCACTAATAACGTCCAATTAACCAGATTTTCTGACATCCTGTAATAGCCTCATCAATGTTTATGAATAATCAAGCTGCCAAACCATCCAATAATGACTTGGAAGGGCTTTGTTAAAATGTTTGCTCTAACAGGCAGGCCACGCAGATCCAAATCAATATTAGTTGTGTCATCAGATGCTTTGTAAAAAAAAAAAAAAAAAAAAAGGAATGGATGAAATCTGTATTATTAGCAGTAACCCTGAGAAACTGACAGACAGAATTGTTTACTGTTTTCTCCTGATCAACAGTTCACTGGGCACAAAGGTAAAAAGGAAAAAGTTGTGTCCAGTTGTGTCCAACTCCAGGGGGGTGGGGTGATGCTCCCCTCTGTTTCTTAGCCGACGGAGCCAGCATTGTCTGAAGACGCTCCTGTAGTCACGTGGCCAGCATTACAATCTGCCAAGGGGCATGGAAAGGCCGTTACTTTCCCACCGAAGTGGTACCTATTTATCTACTCGCACTTTCATGCTTCCGAACTGCTGGGTGGGCAGGAGCTGGAGCAAGGGATGGGAGCTCATCCCATCGCACGGTGCTCAGGTCTCAAACCTGGGCTTCTTGCTTTCCAGCTGGCAAGCTCAGCATCCTTAACCGTTGAGCCATCACGTCCGCCAATGAGTATAGCCTTCCTAATTTAGTCTTCGGGTGTCTAATTTTAAAAAAAAAATGTAAAAGCAGCACTAGAAAAGATCCCTGTTTAAGGGAACTGATACCATTTCGAATTAACAGTTCCGGTCTCTGGATTAATTGATAGACAGCTTTGTACGCTCATAAAGACCTATTGACATTTGTAGAATCCCCAAGAGGTCCATGAGTGAGTTGCATCTTAAACAGGTCTCCCACTGATCTATCCATTTATCCACTCCAGCAAGCATCCTTCACATTAACTCTACTTCGGAATTCAAACTCTAGTTAGGCCTGAAACCTCACCCTAGTTTGGTTTCATCAGCTTTCAGCCATGATGGTTTAGAATAGAGCATCCTAGAAGCAGTGGTACAGAGCATCGGGAATCAAAACATGCTTGTTTATTTTTTAAAATCAGAAATTTTAACTCCCCATGTTTAGTGATAACGACATCCATTACTAGGAAGGTAAATTCAGCACTGTCTTTATGCTACTTTGCTCAAAACAAAATAGCCGTGATAAAACTATTGCTATTCTGCACCTCGGGCTAAACGTAGCTGATGTTTTTTTAATAAAGAACTGCCTCAATGTGCCGAAAATAAAACGATGCTAAATTATTCGAAGTAACACTAAATATACTGTAGCTACTTAATAAATGTTGCATTATAGGTAGTTATTCTTTAACGGCTGCATGTTGTACTAATGAAATCCATATAGTTTAAGATTAAAGGGTGTGTTTTTGCTATGTTGACAATAAATGCTTTTTTTTAATTAATAAGTCAGATTGCATAGGAGCTCTTGGCATCGCTGAATTTCAATGCCACTTTTTCGTGGCAAGTTCACAGAAAAAAAGCTTATTGCAGAATTCTGAATTGGATACCGAGTAAATTATGCGGCTGAAGATACTAATTTGAAGCCTGCTCCCTTTTTCATATGCTCCCTTTAGGTAAACAAGCACCCGATATATTTTCTTTATCAATTAATGCATTCCTGAATGATTTGCGGAACAAATTTCTTACCGTTGCTCCCTCTCCTGACACTTCAATCAAATTCTTCCGAACATCCTCCTAAACACACCTCACAATCTAGTTATAGGCTGCATTCACCCTTGCTAACTTCGGCTTATTTCCAAATCATTTCACTCCTTTTATTTTAATCCCATTCGTTCTGGCTGGAGGGCCTTGGTAAAGTCCTCTTCACCTACTTCCAAAATAATTCTCCCAATTATTTTCATCAAAAAAAAAAAATCATTGCTCGGCGTTTTGGGTTTTACTGGTGCTTTTCTTTGTGGTTCTCTTTTCTTTTTGATACTCATTTGGACCTATTTATTATGTGGGAGTTTTATTTGATGGGTTTATTTGACGTCACCCATAATCCTTTAGATCTCTTATTATAAAATAGCAATAGCACTTAGACTTATATACCACTTCATAGGGCTTTACAACCCTCTCTAAGCACTTTACAATTGTCAGCATCTTGCCCCCAACAATCTGGGCCCTCATTTTACCGACCTTGGATAGAAGGATGGAAGGCTGAGTCAACCTGGAGCTAGTGAGAATCAAACTCCCAGCAGTTTGCAGAATTAGCCTGCAATACTGCATTCTAACCACTGCACCACCAGAATGGAATGGAATGGAATGGAATAGAATAGAATAGAATAGAATAGAATAGAATAGAATAGAATAGAATAGAATAGAATAGAATAGAATAGAATAGAATAGGAATGGAATGGAATGGAATGGAATGGAATGGAATGGAATGGAATGGAATGGAATGGAATAGAATAGAATGGAATAGAATAGAATAGAATAGAATAGAATAGAATAGAATAGAATAGAATAGAATAGAATAGAATAGAATAGAATAGAATAGAATAGAATAGAATAGAATAGAATAAGCAATAGCACTTATAAACGTATAGTCCACCTATTCTCCAAAGCACCCGAAGGCAGGAAAAGAAGCAAAGGATGGAAACTAATCAAGGAGAGAAGCAACCTAGAACTAAGGAGAAATTTCCTGACAGTTAGAACAATTAACCAGTGGAACAACGTGCCTCCAGAAGCTGTGAATGCTCCAACACTGGAAGTTTTTAAGAAGAGACTGGCCAATCCTTTGCCTGAAATGGCATAGGGCTTCCTGCCTGAGCAGGGGGTTGGACTAGAAGACCTCCAAGGCCCCTTCCAACTCTGTTATTCTATTATCACAGTCTGTTCAGTGCCACTGAGGAGAAGGTGCCATTTCTGTGGATCTTTCTTTCCCAGGCTAGGACTTTACAGCCTAATTTCTCCTGACCGGAAGCCCAGGTGGAAGGGTGAATCACCCTCATCTGTGCACACAATAAAATGCCATGGAAGGCTTCTCTCAGTTAATCAAATGGATGGTGCCGATGGAGAATTGCCTGGGGGGAGCCGTGTTTGCGAGCCCACCCCCCCTCTCTCCTCCCTGGAAACTCAGCACTGCACCAAGAAGAGGGGCCATCTCCTTTAATGTAATCCGCTTTCATTAGAGCCCTTTGATCTCCCGCCTCCTTTCCGTACACAACGCGTCAGCACCTTTATTTTCTGTCATAATGGCGCATGAAAGATTGCCCCCCCTTTCGAGAACAGCCCCGAGTACCGAATCATGATGGCGAGCGAGGGCTGGGCAAGCGTCACATGCAACGCTCTTCCCTTCCCTCTCTGCTGGAAGATGGGGGGGAAAGCATACACCTGTGGAAGGCAAACAGCTTTTTTTCTGGGGGGGAGGGTTTTCAAAGACGTGTCACATCTATCATCCGTCCGCAGGATATGAGCGGGTCTGTCTTGCTTAATAGCAAAGGGGGCTGTGCAACCTAGGGGAAAGAAAGGGAAAAAAAAGACTAACCGCTGAAAGAAATTTGCAGCACGTCGCAAACTGTCTGGCATCTCTGCTGAAGCCTCGGCTCTATCTTGGCCTGCTGATAATTTGCAGGCTGTGTTCCCGTGTTGCTCGTCACTCTGGCAGGGAGAGCGCCTGGATGGGCCCCCCCCCCTCCTGTCTCTGCTCCTTGTCACGCTGTCATTCAGGTGCGTCTGTCGGCCGTCACCTGCTGACAGCACCACATGTGTCTCAATTACAGGCCAGACCTCGGCTGGCTTGGCTGATGAAGATGTTCAGTCTGTTCTGGCTAATAGCACTTGCTCTCCAAAGATGTATCTCGGAGAGTCTTGTGAAGACAGGAGCCAGGCTAAAGCCGACGGGACCTGGGCCGCACGTTCATCTGTCTCTGAAAATGCTAGCTAGGAGAAGCTTCCGAGCTCAGAGTTTCCTTCCCTCGCATTTCCTTCCCTCTGCTGAAGCGTGAAAATAACCACCAGCCATTGGAAGCTCCGAAAAGAATTATTGGATATTCTGAACATCGGGACTATTGACTTCCCACCATCATATATCCAGCCCAGATGTTTTTAGACATTATCAGTCAAGGACTACCTAAAAGAGAATGCCAAAAACAGAGGCTGTGTCTTTACCAAGCAGTTGAGTAGAATAGAATAGAATAGAATAGAATAGAATAGAATAGAATAGAATAGAATAGAATAGAATAGAATAGAATAGAATAGAATAGAATAGAATAGAATAGAATAGAATAGAATAGAATAGAATAGAATGGAATGGAATGGAATGGAATGGGATGGAATGGAATGGAATGGAATGGAATGGGATGGAATGGGATGGGATGGGATGGGATGGGATGGGATGGGATGGGATGCGATGGGATAGAAGAGAATCCAGAATAGAATAGAATAGAATAGAATAGAAGAGAAGAGAATAGAAGAGAAGAGAAGAGAAGAGAATAGAATAGAATGCAGGATAGGATAGGATAGGATAGGATAGGATAGGATAGGATAGGATAGGATAGGATAGGATAGGATAGGATAGGATAGGATAGGATAGGATAGGATAGGATAGAGCTGGAAGGAACCTTGGAGGTCTTCTAGTCCAGCCCCCTGCTCAAACAGGAGAACCTATACTGTCTCAGACAGTCCAGTCCTTCTTAAATCTTCTTAGATCTCTTGTGGGTGTGAAGGGATTCGAGACTAATGATGCATTTGACCCCTCCCTCGGGCTCAACCTAGTCATCCCCTACATCTTGGAAGTCAAGGACTACTTGTATAGTCAAAGATCAATTTGATTGGGGCACTGTTAGAAAAGGACATTGGGTGACACGTTAGAATGCCCAGAGACAGCATCCCCAAATTTAAGTGGAAAGAGCCTGAAAGCAGGAAGACAGGAGGCAGGGTAAAAATTTACAATAAAATGGAAAACACATCATTTTTTTTAATGTGGCAACAATCTCCATACCCATCTATAAGAATTACATAGGCTCAAGGAGATGGAAATTGAAATTGAAAAAAACAAACAAAACCTCATGCACTATTTCTGTTGCAAGTTTTTTGTTAACCGGTTATTTTTTTAAAAAAATAATAATAATACAACTGTTCATCTCTATGAGTTCATCTGCTGTTCACCTACATGAGGTGAGATGCCTCTTACAGCAATTCTATTCCTGGTTCAGCCAACTGCTCTTAAGGGCTTCAAGAAACCTGGACAAGAATTGAAAAAAAATCCAGTTTGAAAGCCATGATCCCATTTTTTGCAAACCACTTCCCGATACAACTTGGCGACTGCAGTAATCAAAAAGCCGAATCAAATTAAAGGAAGGCCCGTGTCGCATAAATTATCCAGAAGGTAGCAGCAGCAGCTCCCATGATGCCTTTTAAAATGCAATGGCTAGACTGGAAAAACCCAAAGCAATTGCTAAGGCACCCGCTGTGCTCAGAAAATGGAAACCACATGGACCACAGGAAAGCGTGGTTCCTCCAGCAAGAATGCTTTCCTTCGGGAGCCAACAGCCTAGGGAAGCCACGAGTGCTTCATGGTATGAAAAATTCCACAAGACAAGAAGCAAACGGATGGAAACTAATCAAGGAGAGAAGCAACCTAGATCTAAGGAGAAATTTCCTGACAGGGAGAACAATTAATCCGTGAAATAGTTTCCCTCCAGAAGTTGTGGGTGCTCTATCACTGGAGGTTTTCAAGAAGAGATTGGACAACATTTGTCCAGAACTGTATAGGGTCTTCTGCTTGAGCAGGGGGTTGGACTAGAAGACCTCCAAGGTCCAACTCTGTTATTTTGTATTCTGTATAAACATGGGCTGTATTGATAGCTGCCTACTAGAAAAATGCATTATGATTCTGCTTGTTTGGGAAAAGCCTTATAATGATGTAACTATACAACACATTCCAACAAAATGGATACCCACGCAACTTCCTCAAAAAGTTCCTGACCATTCAACTCAATACAGCACAACCAACACAGACCCTAAAAAGAATTACACTGCCGTACATCAAGAATATCTCAGAAACTGTAAAGAGACTGCTACAACCACATGGAATCAACATAGCACACAAGCCAACACAAGCCCTTCAGAACATCCTAAGCTGACCAAACAATCCAGCAACCCCAGAAGAAAAAACAGGAGTCATCTACAACAGAGGTCCCCGACCTTTTGGGCACCAGGGACCGGTTACTTGGAGAGAGGTTTTCCCGTGGACAGGGGTGTGTGTGGTTTTGTGTGCTGCCTACATCCCACAGATGCGGCTTTGCTTGTTTGTGCGGACCGGTTGTTGGCATGCCACGGCCTGGTACCAGTCCATGGACCGGGGGTTGGGGACCCCTGATCTATAACATACAATGTAAGGACTGCAACAACCACTATGTAGGACGAACAGGCAGAAGACTGGCAGAAGGCATCCACGAACACCAACTGGCAGTCAAGTTAAGACATTTCGCTTCTCATCCAAGAAGCCTCTTCAGTTCTGACTGGATGGTGGGGAATGGAAGGATTTATACTCCTTGCAGACATTTGCACTCCCTCTGAGAGTCATTGAGGCTACTTGGAGGTTTACCTGTGTCCTCAGGGTCACTTGAGTAGTGCAAATGGGTGTGGAGCCTTCTTAGAGCTGCTGAAAGGACTGTGTTGTAGACTGGAGATAGATAATGTCGTATCACTCCCCGTCTGTTGAGGGAGAGCTGAAGGACTGAGAATCTCCATAGACATTATGATCAGGAGGAGGAGGAGGAGGAGGAGGAGGAGGAGGAGGAGGATGTGGTGTCCTTGGTGCTTTCTGAGCTTGGTTGTTTTCTTGCAGACATTTTATTACCAAACTAGATAATATCATCAGTGCTAGCAGGGAGTGGGGTTTGCTCTCATTTTACATACTAGTGGCTAGTTGAGTAATGAAACATCTGCAAGAAAACAACCAAACTAAGAGAGCACCAAGGACACCACAGTTCAACCCTGAGCTGCGATATTTTCTTCTATCAGTAACAAATACATTGCAGGGGCACGTTAAGATTAGGAGTGGACAGTTTTTCATCTTTGAAGGACACATTTTTCTTCTTCTCCTCCAGGTCATCCCCACCCCACGTTGGCTTAGTTCCCACAACACAGGTGATTCGGTTACTAAATTCACTCATTTTCCAGGTTTGTACAATGTACTGGAACCTAAACGAGCAGAACTTTGCAAATCGGTCAAAGGGATGCCTTTAATCAAAGCACCAAGGTAGATATGTTCTTCTGAATACTTGACATGATCGTGGGTTTTTTTCCAGTGACTTTGCTCCATTGTCTTCTACAATATATCGGTTGAAATTCTTTTCACAGCCCTATAAACCAGCCGGATAGCTCCGTTCACACAACCAGAAATAAGTTAATTAAGATTAAATCTAACCAAGCTTGCTATTTGATCTGAATGCTGCCATTCAGCCTTTAACAGACCTGCTTAGGGCTCCTGAGAGATGATCAGCACTTTAATTTATCTCATACTGCTTATAGAGTCGTGTGAGATTGCTGTTCGAATTATGTTTTTTATACCCAGTATTATTTCTACAAGTTTAGAGCAAACGCAACAGCATTCAATAAAATTCCACACCGTGAATAATGTTTATAAGGACCGGCGCAATATTTCACCAAGACACACCAAGCAGCTTTTCTAAGAATTTCTCTATTTGATCAACTTGTAAATAAGCACAATAAATATAGCACAACATCATAGGAAAGAAGTATATAAATTTCCCTTCGCCAACCCCCCCCCCCCACACACACACACACAAATGTCTAAATAGACTTTACGGCGTTCACAAACCAAGTCCTATCAGCAGTAAAAATGGGAGAAACTGCTGGTGTATTTGCCTGCATTTATTGCATTCATTTAGATGGAAATGAATATTAGAAATATTTGCGTACATTTGCCATGATTGATGTCTTCGTTTTTCTAAGACTTTCCTACTTCTTGAGCTTTAAAATGTATGACCGTAGAGTTTAGATGGAAGAACCCAGATTGAAAACAGACTAAAAATTGTATCGCCTTGCCCATTTTTCCCCTAGTCCAATTCTATACAGCTACTATCTTTTTCAAAATCTGTATTTCTAGATACAGCAAAGCTTGAGCTTTGTAAAGTGAGATTATTATTATTCAGTTTGCAAAAGCGTTTACAAGATTGAAATATAGAAGAGGAAAGTCAAGCACAACAGTACTGCCTGGAATTTAATCCAATATTTAAGACGTGAAATTCAGAAGCATCGCCCCAAGATGGCATGAATTACAGGTGAAGTTACCCAGAGCTAGTCCAGCTAACTATGGGAATTGAGTTGCTTCACTTCCACTTCGTAGATCACAAGCATCTATATCTCCCTTGTATCTTAAAGTAAAGGCACCCGTTGCTTCAAATATTTATGAAGTTATTTACTGAGATATAATTTGGACAAGAGGCCTTATTTGTTATTTTCTAGTAGGTTTTACTCAGACCTCGAAAACAGCTGTAGGTTTTGCAAAATGAAAAAGAAGAATACATTAACTTTCCAAGGACACAATTCTCTCCACCCTCCTCAAATATTTTGACTCTTCAGGAAAACCATTATATTTATGCCTTAAAACCAACATGATGAAAATGTTCCTTATTGTTTAACAGCATGATGAATATGCTCTTTACTGATTAGAAGTCACCCTGTATGGAATTATTGCGTGGAGGCATACAAGAGTTCAACCCTTGGCTGATCCCTCATAGCTAAGCAGGGTCGGACATGCTTAGTATTTTGGATGGGAGACCACCAAGAAATTCCCAAGGCTATAGGCCAGACTAAGAAGCTGAAAGAAAAAAAAAAACATTCTGGAAGAAGTTGGCTGCAATCTATAAAGCTGCCAGAAATGATTTAGCTCACAGTCGCTGCAGGTTTTTTTTTTTTTTTTTTTTAAATCCTGTCTTTCTAGATTTATTGCATTATTTGGAAAAAAAAAATTTAACTTCCTGGATCTTTCTGATGGATTTGTCTTCTTCATTCTGTGGAGCAGTGGTGTGATTCCAAACCAGAAATATTTTTTTTTAAAAAAATCACAGATTGGGGTGTCTCTTCCAATTGTGCAATTGGGTCTGTTTCCTGCTCTACCACAGTGAAAATTGGTGCCAAAGCATAACCACAAAAAACTTTTGGTTTCTAATTTTTGGGTTGTTTTTTTTTCCTCTTTGCATTCTGAGGCACGAGGCGAAGAAGCATGAAGAGAAATGAGTTTGGCCAAGGTGACTTCTGTTCCCCCAAAAACCTCCAATTCTGGTCCAGATATTTTTATAACTCTTTTTCAGCTCCTTCACTGGGTGGTTTCACTGTGCAATAGCATCTCTCAGGTATAAATGAGATTCCTGAGGAGAATATATCTTTTCTGCACTCCCGCTCTTAAATCTCTTTCGATCTCGTTTCAGCCGGCTTGATTCGAACCCAAGATGAGATTAAATATACAAGGATTACGCTGAGGTGAGGACATCAACATACAAAAAAAAACAAAAACCCACCCCAAAAGAAAGATTGAAAAAGAAGGATGGAGGGAGAGAATGAAAAATAAAGGCGAATTACGGTGCATTTTTGAGGTGACACCTTAAATCATAAAAAGTGCCAGCTTGATAAAATGTGGATTTCTCCCCCTCAGCTCTCCAGAGGTGAAATTGAGAGAAGGGGGGGGGAGAATAGATTTTGGCAGACTTAATAGGTTTTAATGGAGCTCTTTCATTAATTATCCCTGTTCTTGGCACACCATGCCATGAACTCAGCATTATATAAAGAAGGGAGGGAAAAATCCACTCAGTTGCAAGTGCGCGAAGGTTACCAAGATGCCCCATTTGTATGCTTATCTAAGAGTTTTTAATGTCATTTTACAGTTAATAATTAGCTTTCCGCTAGTCCCCACAAAGAGTGCCACTGAGACAAAAGGGAACATTAAGTGTGTTAGCTATACTTGCCACTGGTATAAATAGTCAAAGGGATGATTAATGAATGAGGGAGAGAATTAAACAGACCAGGGAACAAAGACAAAGCCAGAACCGAGACAAGCTGTAGCTTTAAAAGGAACTACACCAACTGACAAACAAACAAACAAAAACACCCCATCACCCCTACACACAGCCTGGGAGACAGTTTATGAAGTCAATCAGTCAATCAATCAATCAGAATAGAGCTGGAAGGGACCTTGGAGGTCTTCTAGCCCAACTCCCTGCTCAAGCAGGAGACCCCTATACTATTTCAGACAGGTGTGTTGTCCAGTCTCTTCTTAAAAGCCTCCAGTGATGGAGCCCCCACAACTTCTGGAGGCAAGCTGTTCCACTGGTTAATTGTCCTCCCTGTCAGGAAGTTTCTCCTTAATTCCAGGTTGCTTCTCTCCTTGATCGGTTTCCATTTTCTTGTCCTGCCTTCAGGTGCTTTGGAGAATAAGTTGACCCCCTCCTCTTCGTGTCAGCCTCTCAAATACTTGATTACTGCTATCATGTCCCCCTAGTTCTTCTTTTCTCTAGACTGGCCATACCCAATTCCTGCAACCGTTTAGTCTCCAGGACTTTAGTCATCTTAGTTGTTCTTCCCTGCATTGTTTCCAAAGGTTTAACATCTGTGGTGACATTAAAGTCTTGTTTTAACCCACCGTATCAGTAAAAAAAGGTTAGAAGGGACCTTGGAGGTCTTCTAGTCTAATCCCCTGCTCAGGCAGGAGTCCCTATCTTTTCTGGAAAACCTCCAGTGATGGAGCATCCACAACTTCTGGAGGCAGGCTGTTTCACTAATTAACTGTTGTCACTAACAGGAAAATGTCTCCTTATTTCTAGGTTGGTTCTCCCCTTGATAGGTTTCCATCCATTGCTTCTTGTCCTGCCTTCAGGTGCTTTGGAGAAGAGGTTGACTCCCTCCTGTCTGTGACAGTCCTTCAAGTACTGGAAGAACGCTGTCACCCCTGGTCGTTCTCTTTCCTAGGCTAGACATATTCAATTCCTGCATCCATTCGTTGTATGTTTTATCCTGTCCCTCCCTCGATATTATGGTCATTATCAGATGTGGTGGTAGTTTGTGGGGAAAAAATGTGATTATCAAAAAAAAGTCCCACTACCACCACCAAAAATGGGGGGAGAGAGTTAGGAGAATGACAAGAATAAAAAGAAAGAACAGACTAATTGAAACTGGTCTCTTCTGTGCTCTTTTGTGGAAGATGTCAAAACTTTCATTTTTAAAGAACTGTTTAGAGACATCTGACAGAACAAAGAAGGCTGGGGATTAGCAGCTTGATGACACTTGCTTGGTTGAAACAGCTCCATTGTGGGAAGAACTAATCTTCTTTTCATTAGACTAGACATACCCAATTCATGTAACTGTTCCTCATATGTTTTAACCTCCAGCTTCCCAATCTTAGGAAAGTGGTGAACCTAAGTTTTAGCAATAGTAATATTACTTCTGCCTTTGTCTTAGTGCAGGGGTAGGCAACCTTGGCTCTTTTATGACTCGTGGACTTCAACTCCCAGAATTCCTGAGCCAGCCATGGTTGCCTACCCCTGTCTTAGTGGATGCAACAATCAGCCTGATTTTACTACATTTAGTAGTGTCTCATTCCTTCTTCTTGTGGGCCAAAAAAGTTTCAACTATTTCCTCCCGCTTCGAAATTCAAACAAATATTTTTCCCCCCTTTCTTTCAGCCTTTCTGATGGTCCAGCATCAACAACCACATATTTCCTTGTGCTTAACAACGTAGAGCTTTGATGTGAGTATGATGTTTCTGCGCTTAAGTATTCCGTCTAAATCTGTCATTAACCAAACCATTTATTTGACAGTCATTAAATACATTTTTTTTAAAAAAAAAGAGTTGACGGTTAGTATGCGGAAATCTGTTTCAAGTACTGAAGGTAAAACTTAACTGGTAAAATATGCAGAATAGTTTTTTTTTTTTTTTTTAATTACAGAGCATTTTGTTTTCTGTCTTTTACTCTTTTTCCTGGAATAACAGTTCAACTTAAATTAAGCAAATCAACTTTGCATCTTTTAATATTTATACATTTTGTCATATTTCAAAATCTTACGAGAAAGCACTGCCAGATAGAGATTACAATCTAATTAGATTTTCTAGTGAAAAGAAGGACCAGGGGGGACATGATAGCAGTTTTCCAATATTTGAAGGACTAACACAAAGAAGAGGGGGTCAACCTGTTCTCCAAAGCACCTGAAGGCAGAACAAGAAGCAACGGATGGAAACTAATCAAGGAGAGAAGCAACCTGGAACTAAGGAAAAAAAATTCTGACAGTGAGAACAATTAATCAGTGGAACGACCTGCCTCCAGAAGTTGTGGGTGCTCCATCACTGGAGGTTTTTAAGAAGAAACTGGACAACCATTTGTCTGAAATATTATAGGGTTTCCTGCCTGAGCAGTGGTTTGGACTAGATGACCTCCAAGGTACCTTTCAACTCTGTTATTCTATTCTATTCTATTCTATTCTATTCTATTCTATTCTATTCTATTCTATTCTATTCTATTCTATTCTATTCTATTATTATATTATATTCTACAATCTGTTTATTCTATTCTATATTCTATTCTATTCTATTCTATTCTATTCTATTGTATTCTACAATCTGTTTATTCTATTCTATTCTATTCTATTCTATTCTATTCTATTCTATTCTATTCTATTCTATTCTATTCTATTCTATTCTATTCCATTCCATTCCATTCCATTCCATTCCATTCCATTCCATTCCATTCTATTTTATGGAAATATTTGTTCTTCTAAAGATCTTTTCTGCATGTCAAAAGTGAAGCCCTCTTTTAATACTTCTTTCTCTCCTTCAACACACATCCTTTAAAAAAAAAAACGTAGCATGAGAATGACTTTAATTTCTCCCATTTCCATCATTGCAATCTCTGTTAGAAACATTTAAAGCTAGGAGACATGGAAATTTTCAGTTATTTTCCTGCAAAGGGATATTGCATTTGAGTTGCTTTCTTGATGTTTTTTTACCTTGAGATGAGCGCCAAGGAAGCTAAAGGGCATTGTGAAGATAAGTTTCCATGACATTCACCATAACTCTTGTATATTACCATCTGGCTATTTTATATGTACCATTCAGAAGCAAACGTAGGGGGGAAAAATGATCTAAAGCTGAAATTATTTTCTTGATAACACTTGTTTTAAACACCGTGCCACTAAATAGCTAAAAAGTCTCAAAAGTGAATGCATAACACATATAAAAGCTACAAACCTACTTACATAAATTCTTAAGATTAAAGTAATAACTTCTGGAAAAGGGTGGGAGAAAACATACTCCAATAAATCTATTTGTAATGGTATTTGGGTTTCCAGCAACTGCTTTCATTGTTCTCAAGTGGCTTACATATAAAACAATACATTTGATGTATGATTTCAATTCCTTATGGAAAACTGCTCTATCTACAAGCAGCCTGTCAAACAGAACAAGAAGCACCAAAAAAAAAAAAAAAAGGTTAGCACTCTGAAGACAAAGAAGAAGAAGGGGAAAAAAAGCACCGCTTTAAAATATAAACTAAGAAGAGTCATTTTTTTTTTTCCTAAAAGGCAGTTTCCACTCTTTTATAATCAAGCCTTGAGTAATTGCAGAACGTAAAGGAGTGGGGAATTTTAAAAAGACTGCCACCGTGACAGCCAATTCCAGAACACTAACATTAGCATCTTCTACGATGAGAATTTATATTCCAGGGTTTATGCGTGATCTGAAACACGGCAGCTTGCTCAATGCAGAATGGAACACGCGTGTGTTTGTTCTGTTTTCCCAATATGGAGGAATTGTCCTTATTTTTAATAGCATTACACCAAACAGGACTAGCTGACGAACAGGTGTATTTCTTAGTGCGTGTATATGCGAGGGGCAAGGACTGGGTGCTTTATTTATCCTCTTGGGGGGGGGGAATTACTGCCTGTCATTTATTTACACAGCCATGAATGGCTAGGGTGGATCTATTTCTCATTTCCCCCCTTTCTGATCTGGATTATTTACCGGCCTGTAAGCCTGTTTTAAAAAGTGAAAGAAAAGGTTTCCCCTATCCAGTAGTGCCTAAGTCTTTGCCCCTCAGGTATAAACACCAAGAAATATATACCTGTTCATCCGCTCTTTTTCCTAGCCAGCATGACTATACGCCGAAGTGGTACCTATTTATCTACTTGCATTTGCATGCTTTCAGACTGCTAGGTTGGCAGGAGCTGAGGCAAGGGACAGGAGCTCTCCCCCATCGCTCGGCGGTTGGGTCTCGAACTGCCAAACTTCCAGTTAACAAGCCCAGCATCTTAAGTACTCAGCCACCACGCTTGCCTCACTTCATCTCAAACCGAATACAGAGCAAATTAGTTGCAATGTGGGAAAGACCCATATCCAAGAGTCAGCATTTCCTAAGTTCCTTTCGTATTCTTTAGTCTGGGGCTGGGGAGAATGGGATGAAAAGGGGGGGGGAAACCCACAAACAACTCCATATATATCTCAAAGGTGAGATTTTATTAGCGTGCTTCGCTGTTTGATAGCCAAGACTGCTTTTATTCAAAATCAGGGGAATGACAATTATCACACAGTCATCCAGAGGTTTAGAATGGATTTGGCATTTTTTATCCACCTATCAAGATTCTTTCTCAAGGATCTGGGATGGGCAGATGTGGATGTTGGAAGGTGTTGCAAATATCGTCGCAGGATGGAAGCTGTTCCCAGTCAAGCTGCCTTTTGCAATTGACTGATGGAATTTTGTCAATGCCAATGGTGTTCAAGTGATGTTCCAGATGTTTTGGCATTGTACCCAAAGGCACCTATGACTATTGGGACTATCCTTGCTTTACTTTTGCCACAGTTGTTCTATTTTCTATTTGCAGGTCTTTGTGTTTTGTGATTTTTCTCCAGTTCTTTCTCTTCTGTCTCCAGGCACTGTCACATCCACTATTCAGAATTTTTGTCTTCCTTATCAACAATTGTTAAGTTTGGGGTGTTATGTGACAGGTGCTTGTCTGTTTGAATTCTAAAGCCCCAGGGCACTTTAGTTTCATTTTTTTTTATTATGTTGTCTATTTTGGGGTCCCATGAGTTCTTGCTTGCAGGCAAATTGTGTTTCTTGCAGAACTTCCAATGCACCATTGTTGCTACTTTGTCATGCCATTCTTTGCCTTCAGTCTGTCGGTTCTTCTTGCAGTAGCTAACTAGTTTGTCCACTATTTTTTCAACTTCCTTGCAGAGGCAACATTTGCCATCTGTCTGTCTTCTCAATTCTGGCCTTATATGCATTTCTTCTTAAGGCTTCATCTTCTGCATTAAGATTAGAACATAGAATAACAGAGTTGGAAGGGACCTTGGAGGTCTTCTAGTCCAACCCCCTGCTCAGGCAGGAAAACCCAATACCATTTCAGACAAATGGATGTCCAGTCTCATTTTGAAAGCCTCCAGTGATGGAGCGCCCACAACTTCTGAAGGCAACTTCTGTTCCACTGGTTAAATGTTCTCACCATTAGGAAGTTACTCCTTAGTTCTAGGTTGCTTCTCTCCTTGGTTAGTTTCCAACCACTGTTTCTTGCCTTGATAGAATGGCAGCGCCAAACGTTTGCAAATAAGTGGAGAAGTTGAAGTAGTAACCGAGTTTACCTTTCTAGGCTCAGAAATTCACCGGAATAGTAAAAGTAGTCATATATCTGCTACTTGGGAGAAAGACTGTGACAGATCTAGACAAACCTTTAAAGTAAAAGCACATCACAGTGACAACAAAGGTTTTCTGAGTTGTAACATAGGGCTGTGAAAGCTGGACCACCAGAAAACTTGAATGGAGAAAAAAGGGTGCCTTTGAATTGTGGTGTTGGGGAAAATGGTTGCCAGTATGTTGGACTGTAAGTAGAATAACTCTTACCTACTAGATGTGGTGAGATCAAATTGGAAGTATCAACAGGGAAGCTAAATCTTTAAAAAAATTCAGACACTTAATGCAAAGGGAAGAGTCGAACTTGATTTTTGCATGTGGTAAAAACGAAGAAAAAAGGATCCCATTTGAGACAAAGGAAGGGCAAAATTTCAGAACTGGGCGCCATATTGGACCAATCTGGGTCCAGAGTAAAATGGAGGAAAGGAAGGAGGAGATGGAGAAGGAAGAGAGAAGGTAGTAGTAACGGAAGAGGAGGAAGAACATCGTTCAATTTGCATTGCCAATTCCCGGTTGGAAAACGGGATGCTCTGTTAATTCTTTTGAGACAAACTCAGATTTCAAAGGGAAATGATAATAAAGAAGGGGTCGGAACGATGACACTCACCGCATGTTATTTGTGTAATTTGTGATGAATAAAAGAAACTCTGTCCTAGTTGCTTTTCATTTGAAGCCTACTGGACCTATGCTTATCCACTTGCAGTTGAGGTTTCCATCCCACTCTTAACGGTGGGTTGTAAAAACAGGCTCACCTACCCATCCAGGAACTTTCAATATTTCAAATAATGGACGGATCACCTCTACAGGGTGTGTGTGTGTGTGTGTGTGTGTATCAGATTTCCGTAATGTTGGCTAAGGAAAGCTTTTAAAAGAGAGCCCCACTGTATAAAATTATCCATCTCTGTCAGGGGTGCTTAACAGGGCCTGCCTTGAAAAGGCTGATTAACAAAAGGTCACCGCAAACATCCAAGTCCAGTGAGACTTGCAGATAGGAGTGTAATTAAAATGTAACTGGAGCTGTGGTATGTTTTCTGCAGTCAGCCTTTTTTTTTCCCAAGCAGGGAAGGGGGCACAAGACCCCCTTCATGAACTCAAGCTGCCATGGCAGAAGGAAACCCACTGGAGGAAGGGAGCGCCTAGTAGTCCGTCACCGACGTTATCTCCTCATCCTGGCAACCTCAACGGCTCCTCCCGCCAGCCCTGCCCGCCTTTCCCTCTGTTTCTTCTTCTCCTTCAATGCCTACCCTGTCCCTCGCTTTTGTTCTGCCAGAGATAAGATGTATAAATTATGAGTAGTTGACAAAGTAGACTCCAGCGCCCGAGGCAGCTCATCAATCATCTTCCACGTGTCAAAAGGTAATTGATGGGAGCCCAGTAGGTGCACCACGTTGGCTTTTTTTTTTTTTTTTTTTTAAAGGAAGGTGGTGGAGAAATTCAACGTGTTGGCAAGAACACAGCAGCTGATCTGTACTTAACTTTTTCTTTTTTTTTTACTTCTTAATTTGGGAAGGGTTTGTTTCAAATTACCTTTCGTATCCACCAAACATTTTTGCTTTGAGAGGAACTGGCTGGCTGGCTGAAATGACAGGGAGCTTCCTCTCCCCCTCCCTTCCTGTTTTTCCTCTTTCTTTTTTCTTTTTTTTAAAGAAAAAATAATAAATTAAACCTCTCCTCCGAAGGGCAGAGGCGGACCACCCAGGAATGCCAACGGAGGTGCTTTGCTGAAGCTTCAGATCAAAGGCTGTCGAGAAATTATCTGTCAAGTGACTCTGGTTTCAACCAATCAGCCTGAGAATAACTCTAAAGAACTTTATGGCACATATCAGCTCATCCAGCTTGGTTGAAACTTCTTGGCTGCTTTCACAGCAATCCCCAAAGTGTTGGAAACAGGTTTCAACGCAAATTGTAGGCCTCCAGCGGGGCAGAAACCGTCAGAATCTCTCTTTCTGTAACGACGGTGCCTTTCCAAACTATGTTTAAGGTGCAATTTTGAGCATTTACGCCAACTATAAACCTGAACGTCCTGTGTTTGAAAGAAATCTCTCCTCCATTCATCAGGAAGTGGTCAAGACCAAACGCCCCTAATTATCAAATATATATATATATATGGTCTTATGCTTTGCACAGTGAAAATCCACCTACTGAGTGCTGAGCTGGTTGGCGGCACAAAATATCCACAAACACATCAGTTTCTAAGGGGAAAAAAGCTGTCAAAATATTCACTCCCTAATGTGGCAGAAAAGGGGAGTGTTTCCTATTTGGTTAGCTTTTAGGGAAATAAAGAAGGTCTAAAATGAAGGAATGAGAAGTCCAGGTAGAAGAAGGAAAGAAGAACAATAGGAAATAGGCTGAGGAGAAAGAAAGAAAGAAAGAAAGAAAGAAAGAAAGAAAGAAAGAAAGAAAGAAAGAAAGAAAGAAAGAAAGAAAGAAAGAAAGAAAGAAAGAGGAAGGAAGGAAGGAGGAAGGAAGGAAGGAAGGAAAGAAAGAAAGAAAGAAAGAAAGAAAGAAAGAAAGAGAGAGAGAGAGAGAGAGAGAGAGAGAGGGAGGGAGGGAGGAAGGAAGGAAGGAGAAAGAGAGAGAGAAAGAAAGAAAGAGAGAGAAAGAAAGAGAAAGAGGGAATGGAATGGAATGGAATGGAAGGAAGGAAGGAAGCACACTAACTAACTCAGTTAAGGTTAAACTTCTCCTACAGCCACAATTCTCATTGCTATTTTTTAAAAAATCACAGAATATTCGAATAAGAACACTGAGGATCTCTTGATTAGCAAACATGAGAAAAATTTGAAAGGCTAAAATTCTTTTAGATTTGCAGAATTGTAGCTCCTTAATTTTCAAAGGTGGTTCCAATCAGTGGTGGGATTCAAATATGTGAACAACCGGTTCTCTTCATGGATGCCGCTTCCGGAAGTCCGTTCTGGGACTGGGCAACAAAAAATTAGCTACTGGTTCTGCCGAACTGGTGCGAACTGGCTGAATCCCACCACTGGTTCCAATAGATTTTCTTCTCATTGTATTCAGGAGCCTTCTTTTCAAAAGAGGCGAGGGGGTTGGGGGGGAGAGAAAGGATCTGTATAAATTCAGAAGGTAACTACATTCTTGCCCTTAAAATAAATGGAATTATCTCTCCCTGGTGTGAAATATATTCAAAACTCTGGCTCCCAAGACGTCTCCCAACACATTTGCACATATGTGTAATTAGTACAACCACTTTCCTATTTCTTGATCCTACACCCAACATAACACTTCAGGGGAAATCAGGAACTTTTCCACAGTATACAGTATATTCCTTCAATTCTTTCTCTTTCTTTTCATTGTGGTTTATTTTTCAGCAAGGTTTTCTCTTTTATTTACTTAGATTATTCATTAAAACATTTAGGGATGACCCACCTGCCCTAAATCATTGATGGCGATATACAAATTGGGATAATGCTTATTAGCTGAGAACAGATCAACTTAAAAACAAAATTATATTTGTCTTAGTGCAGAGGTCTCCAATCTTTCTCGGTTGGTGGACCGGAGGCAAAGGGAGGGGGAAGTATTTTACGCACACGTGCGTGTGCATACACAAACGGGGCCGCGAGCACATGCGAGGCAAACAGGGCTGTGCTAGCTCTTGCGTGATACTTACTAGGATTGTGTTGTTCAATTCAAAAGTCACCCAGTTGCTTTTTGAAGGGGAAAAAAAACTATGACTGGATGACTGAGAATCTCCACAGCAACATCATACCAAGTTAGTATCACAGTTATGGCACTGGTCTTGGAGTAGGGAGAAGTGTTAATACCACTTTACAAGGCCTTGGTGAGGCCACACTTGGAATACTGCATTCAGTTTTGGTCGCCATGATGTAAAAAAAGATGTTGAGACTCTAGAAAGAGTGCAGAGAAGAGCAACAAACATGATTAGGGGACTGGAGGCTAAAGCATATAAAGAACAGTTGCTGGAATTGGGTAGATCTAGTTTAATGATGAGAAGGACTAGGGGTGACATGATAGTAGTGTTCTCAGGGGCTGCCCCAAAGAAGAGGGAGTCAAGCTATTCTCCAAACCACCTGAAGGCAGGACAAGAAGCAACGGATGAAAACTCACCAAGGAGAGAAGCAACCTAGAACTAAGGAGAAACTTCCTAACAGTGAGGACAATTAA
>JALGBA010002572.1:0-14434 GCA_023970755.1 Azemiops feae
TTTGCTGAGACCCTGGGGCAGAGTAAGATAACCTAATATTAGTATGGTTTTATTAACAAAGAATACTAAACTTAAAACGCCATTTAAAAGGTTTATTTCTTTTGGGGGCTGCTGTACCTGCTTGTCCCTTAGCGAGAGATGGCGCGGCCTTCAAAAAGGCCTGTAATGATGAATTAAGGTTACTTTGATAGGTGCTAACTTTAAAGATAAACCTCACCAAACATACATAAATTTATTGCTATGCTTAATATTAAAATGAGTGAGATTAGATTTTACCTTCGCTGCTAGTTTTGAAACTGACGCATTTATTAAAATGTTTTATGTCTACATACATCACACTAATTTCTTGCTGCATCTTAGTTTCTAATATTCCTAGTATGCCCAGTCGTGAATATCATTTCACTGGGTTGAAAAATAGACAGCTAGTCAATTGGGGTGGAAGGTGCCAGGCTAGAAATTGGGGGTGGGGGCTGAGTTTTAGTACCACCTTAGGTATGAGAAACCAGCTTTGGGCCAATTCCTCTCCTAGTCAGCCTAAGTCTAACCCTAACCCTAGGGCTGTTGCTGCATGGCGAAAATAAGAGAAGGAAGGAGCATTAGATATATTTGCCGCCTTGAGTTATTTATAAAAAAATAACAAGGCTGCATTAAAAAAATACGCAAAATTTAGAGCGGCTTTGGTCTAGTCGTGGTTAAGGCAGCAGACTAGAAAGTGGGAGGCTGTGAGTTCTAATCTTGCTTTTAGAGGCAGAAAAGTCATCTGGGTCAGTCACTCCAAAACCAGCTTTGGGCCAGTCACTCTCTCTCGGCCCTAGGAAGGAAGCAACGGCAAACCATTTGTCTGAAATGGTATAGGGTTGCCTGCCTATGCAGGGGGTTGGACTAGAAGACCTCCAAGGTCCCTTCCAACTCGGTTATTCTATTCTAACCGCAGCTGGGGGGGGGGGAGGAAACCTTGCCAAGAAAACCGCAGGGATTTGGTAGGAATGGCCAGGAGTCGAGGACTACGTGGGAAAGCACCAATAATATTTAAGAATAACAGCACTACTTAACGATTTGTATCTGTAAAACGCCGGCTCCTCCGGTGATGTTACTAGAAGGGATGTGCCGAAAACAGCAATTGAGTTCATCGGGCAAACGCGTTGTGTGGGCACGCAACTCACCTAGGCCCACGCCGACCCAATGAAAAGGGCGGTCGTTTCGAGCGGCGATTCGGGGAAGCTTCCTGAAGCCCCAGCCTTCACTGGCCTTTGTTGCAAAGCTAAGCAGCGCCGCCGGCTCCACCTTTGCCTTCGCCTTCGCCCTGGGACAGCCTTCTCGGGGCGTCGCCGGGCTGTGACACCATCAAAAGGCGCGTCCCCTATTTCGGCAGAGAAGCCGAAAGGCACCATAGAGGTAGGAAAGGAGAGCGGAGGAAAGACTGGGCTTTCCCCTCTTGAAACCGTCGAACTTGGGAATCGCCATAGAAATGTAACCAGAGAGCTCGGATGGAAATGGTAGAGCGGCCGGTAGAACCAAGACTTCCGAGTTTGCTGGAGCATATATGGAGGAAGACTTTGGATTGGAGTTAAGGAGGGAAAAAAGACAATGCAGAAATCTGGATTGTATTGGGGGCGTCCTATATAAAAGCCCCCCGCAAAGGTGGAGTGTCACAGAGTATTGCACATCCATTCCCAGCCAGCAGGGGACAAGTTTAATCCCTGTAAGTCATCCAGCGTTTCTCAAACTTGGCAATTTTTGTGGACTTCAAGTCCCAGAATTCCCCAGCCTGCATGCAGTTTGCAGGTAACTAAATGGTTTATGCAGGGAAAGCAGGAACTGTATTAAATTGGACTCCAGGGTTGACCGAGTACACCACCTCCAAATTTGTGACGTCCCCTAAAATTTGCTGGCAACCCCCAAGTGATCGCAATAAATAAATAAAAACACAAACGTATTTATTTAGCGTATGGCACAATACACTCCGACAGTATCTTTTCACTAGCCTCCACTAGTTGTGACACTGCTTAGGTTTTACAAAAGCAGCCAAGGCCATTAAGTGATGCTCCAGTCAGAGCTGAAGAACCTTCTTGTATGAGAAGCGAAACGTCTTCAAAGAAAATCAAGAAAGTCCAGTTGCCTCCTGAAAAAGCATCTTTGGGACAATTATGACCCGGATGACTGAGAATCTCCATAGACAGTGAGAGACAATGCGGGATACTTAAGGCACTGGACTAGAAACCGGAAGACTGTCGGTTCTACTCCCACCTTAGGCATGAAAGTCAACTGTGGTGACCTTGGGGTCAGTCCTTCTCTCTTGGTCCTAGTAAGGAGGCAATGCCAAACCACCAGCTTCCCATCATAGCTATCTGCAATTGCATTGACGCACCACCGAATGTGTGCAGCTGGGGCCTGTGCACACCTGCAACATATCGTGTAGATCTATCTATCTATCTATCTATCTATCTATCTATCTATCTATCTATATATCTATCTATCTATCTATCTATCTATCTATCTATCTATCTATCTATCTATCTATCTAATATAAAGGAGGCTGCACTTCAATGGTTAGACGGCCTATTGGTATCTGAACAAAAATCTTTTTAACATTTATATTTTATTGTGTTTTTCTAATCTAGGTGAAATGTTAATATATACTGCTAGTCCATGTATGATATGCCATACGCTAAATAAATAAGTAAACAACCGCCCAATCAAGAAACTACCAGGAAAACCTCCATCAACCCTGATAGGACAAGCAACTAAGTATATAAAGAGAGAGCAAATTCCTCTCTCTTCTAGCACTGATGATGTTACCTAGTGGGGTCACGAAACGTCTGCAAGAAAACCACCAAGCTCAGAGAGCACCAAGGACCCCTGAAGAGACAATGTCGTTGGATGATGGACCAAGTGGCTCCTTAGCTCCGGCTTTATTATTTATATAATAACAATGATATGCGTGTGTGTGTGTGCGCGCACGTGAGAGGGTGTATGATAATACTATATAATTTATATTATGATGACATTTATCTGCCCCATCTCGCCTAGAGGTTTAGAAAGCCCCTTTTAGCTTCCCAGTCAGTCAATATGGGCTGAGCAAGTGAAGCTGGAGGCAGCCGAGATTTCCTTCCCTTCACTTTCCCCTCGCCATTCTCCGCTCGCCTCTTTCTCCTCGCACTTTACATATGCCCAGAGGCACCGTGCACACTTAGAAGCAGCTGCCCGCCGGCCTCCCCGCCCGTCCCTTGTTTCTTCCATCCCTAAACCCTCCATTCCAGATTCACCCGCCTGGGATTGCCTCGATGCCTATGCTTTGCGATGTAAAACTGTGCCGAAAGAAATAGACCTTTTTAATGGGATTTTAAAGTTATTATCCTCTTATCTTTATTAGTAACGCCTTATTAATGTTAATAGGGCGAAGGGAAGCCCTTTTGCTGCGACGCGGGTACACAAAAACATCACCTAATATTACTGAGGTTTCATTAATAAATACTACACTTAAAACTCCATTTAAAAGCTTTATTTCTTTTTGTGGCTGCTCGGCTCACCTGCGGCAGTACGAGGCTTTTTTCCCTTCTTGCGGCAGCGTAGAGCAGAAGAGAGGACAGGAAGGTGCCGACGGATGACTAAAAGCAACGGACAAGACGTCGGCCATGATAGGAAGGTCGATTCCAAATGAACTGGGGGATGGCCAATTTGGACGGACGGGAGGTCGCCATGCCGAGAAGGTCTAGGACCGTGTTAATGCTATGGGACGGAAAAACGTGCCCTCCTGTGGTCAAAACGGGTATTGCGGCCGCCGAAATAAATAAACCTTTTGAATGGGATTTTAAGGTTATTATTCTCTATCTTTATTATTAACGCCTTATTAATATTAATAGGGCGACGGGAGGCCCTTTTGCTGCGACCCTGGGGCAGAGTAAGATAACCTAATATTAGTAAGGTTTTATTAATAAAGAATAATAAACTTAAAACGCCATTTAAAAGGTTTATTTCTTTTGGTGGCTGCTGTACCTGCTTGTCCCTTAGCGAGAGATGGCGCGGCCTTCAAAAAGGCCTGTAATGATGAATTAAGGTTACTTTGATAGGTGCTAACTTTAAAGATAAACCTCACCAAACATACATAAATTTATTGCTATGGTTAATATTAAAATGAGTGAGATTAGATTTTACCTTCGCTGCTAGTTTTGAAACTGACGCATTTATTAAAATGTTTTATGTCTACCTACATCACACTAATTTCTTGCTGCATCTTAGTTTCTAATCTTCCTAGTATGCCCATTGGTGAATATCATTTCACTGGGGTGAAAAATAGACAGCTAGTCAATTGGGGTGGAAGGTGCCAGGCTAGAAATTGGGGGTGGGGGCTGAGTTTTAGTACCACCTTAGGTATGAGAAACCAGCTTTGGGCCAATTCCTCTCCTAGTCAGCCTAAGTCTAACCCTAACCCTAGGGCTGTTGTTGCATGGCGAAAATAAGAGAAGGAAGGAGCATTAGATATATTTGCCGCCTTGAGTTATTTATAAAAATAACAAAGGCTGGATTAAAAAAATATGCAAAATTTAGAGCGGCTTTGGTCTAGTCGTGGTTAAGGCAGCAGACTAGAAAGTGGGAGGCTGTGAGTTCTAATCTTGCTTTTAGAGGCAGAAAAGTCATCTGGGTCAGTCACTCCAAAACCAGCTTTGGGCCAGTCACTCTCTCTCGGCCCTAGGAAGGAAGCAACGGCAAACCATTTGTCTGAAATGGTATAGGGTTGCCTGCCTAAGCAGGGGGTTGGACTAGAAGACCTCCAAGGTCCCTTCCAACTCGGTTATTCTATTCTAACCGCAGCTGGGGGGGGGGAAACCTTGCCAAGAAAACCGCAGGGATTTGGTCAGGCAATGGCCAGGAGTCGAGACTAAGTGGAAAGCACCAAATAATATTAACAATAACAGCAATAACTTACTAAACGCCCGGCTCCCTCCGGTGATGTTACTAGAAGGGAGTGCGAACACAGGCAATTGAGTTCATCGGGCAACGCGTGTCGTGGGAACGCAACTCCTAGTACCCACGCCGCCCATGAAAAGGCGGCGTCGAGCGGCAGATTCGGGGAAGCTTCCCTGAAGCCCCCGCCTCACCTGGCCTTGCTGCAAAGGCAGCAGCGCCGCCGGCTCCACCTTTGCCTTCTCCTTCGCCCTGGGACAGCCTTCTCGGGGCGTCGCCGGGCTGTGACACCATCAAAAGGCGCGTCCCCTATTTCGGCAGAGAAGCCGAAAGGCACCATAGAGGTAGGAAAGGAGAGCGGAGGAAAGACTGGGCGTTCCGCTCTTGAAACCGTCGAACTTGGGAATCGCCATAGAAATGTAACCAGAGAGCTCGGATGGAAATGGTAGAGCGGCCGGTAGAACCAAGACTTCCGAGTTTGCTGGAGCATATATGGAGGAAGACTTTGGATTGGAGTTAAGGACGGAAAAAAGACAATGCAGAAATCTGGATTGTATTGGGGGCGCCCTATATAAAAGCCCCCCGCAAAGGTGGAGTGTCACAGAGTATTGCACATCCATTCCCAGCCAGCAGGGGTCAAGTTTAATAATCCCTATAAGTCATCCAGCGTTTCTCAAACTTGGCAATTTTTGTGGACTTCAAGTCCCAGAATTCCCCAGCCTGCATGCAGTTTGCAGATAACTAAATGGTTTATCCAGGGAAAGCAGGAACTGTATTAAATTGGACTCCAGGGTTGACCGAGTACACCATCTCCAAATTTGTGACGTCCCCTAAAATTTGCTGGTGACCCCGAAGAGATCGCAATAAATAAATAAAAACACAAACCTATTTATTTAGCGTATGGCACAATACACTCCGATAGTATCTTTTCACTAGCCTCCACTAGTTGTGACACTGCTTAGGTTTTACAAAAGCAGCCAAGGCCATTAAGTGATGCTCCAGTCAGAGCTGAAGAAGCTTCTTGTATGAGAAGCGAAACGTCTTCAAAGAAAATCAAGAAAGTCCAGTTGCCTCCTGAAAAAGCATCTTTGGGACAATTATGACCCGGATGACTGAGAATCTCCATAGACAGTGAGAGACAATGCGGGATACTTAAGGCACTGGACTAGAAATCGGAAGACTGTCGGTTCTAGTCCCACCTTAGGCATGAAAGTCAGCTGTGGTGACCTTGGGGTCAGTCCTTCTCTCTTGGTCCTAGTAAGGAGGCAATGCCAAACCACCAGCTTCCCATCATAGCTATCTGCAATTGCATTGACGCATGACCGAATGTGTGCAGCTGGGGCCTGCGCACACCTGCAACATATCGTGTAGATCTATCTATCTATCTATCTATCTATCTATCTATCTATCTATCTATCTATCTATCTATCTATCTATCTATCTATCTATCTATCTATCTATCTATCTATCTATCTATCTATCTAAATATAAAGGATGCTGCGCTTCAATGGTTAGACGGCCTATTGTTATCTGAACAAAAATCTTTTTAACATTTATATTTTATGGTGTTTTTCTAATCTAGGTGAAATGTTAATATATACTGCAAGTCCTGTATGATATGCCATACGCTAAATAAATAAGTAAACAACCGCCCAATCAAGAAACTACCAGGAACACCTCCATCAACCCTGATAGGACAAGCCACTAAGTATATAAAGAGAGAGCAAATTCCCCTCTCTTCTAGCACTGATGATGTTACCTAGTTGGGTCACGAAACGTCTGCAAGAAAACCACCAAGCTCAGAGAGCACCAAGGACCCCTGAAGAGACAATGTTGTTGGATGATGGACCAAGTGGCCCCTTAGCTCCGGCTTTATTATTTATATAATAACAATGATATGTGTGTGTGTGTGTGTGTGTGTGTGTGTGTGTGTGTGTGTGTGTGTGTGTATGATAATACTATATAATTTATATCATGATTACATTTATCTGCCCCATCTTGACTAGAGGTTTAGAAAGCCCCTTTTAGCTTCCCAGTCAGTCAATATGGGCTGAGCAAGTGAAGCTGGAGGCAGCCGAGATTTCCTTCCCTTCACTTTCCCCTCGCCATTCTCCGCTCGCCTCTTTCCCCTCGCACTTTACATATGCCCAGAGGCACCGTGCTTTGCGACGTAAAACTGTGCCGAAAGAAATAGACCTTTTAAATGGGATTTTAAAGTTATTATCCTCTATCTTTATTAGTAACGCATTAATGTTAATAGGGCGAAGGGAAGCCCTTTTGCTGCGACGCGGGGACACAAAAACATCAACTAATATTACTGAGGTTTCATTAATAAATACTACACTTAAAACTCCATTTAAAAGCTTTATTTCTTTTTGTGGCTGCTCGGCTCACCTGCGGCAGTACGAGGCTTTTTCCCCTTCTTGCGGCAGCGTAGAGCAGAAGAGAGGACAGGAAGGTGCCGACGGATGACTAAAAGCAACGGACAAGACGTCGGCCATGATAGGAAGGTCGATTCCAAATGAACTGGGGGATGGCCAATTTGGACGGACGGGAGGTCGCCATGCCGAGAAGGTCTAGGACAGTGTTAATGCTATGGGACGGAAAAACGTGCCCTCCTGTGGTCAAAACGGGTATTGCGGCCGCCGAAATAAATAAACCTTTTGAATGGGATTTTAAGGTTATTATTCTCTATCTTTATTATTAACGCCTTATTAATATTAATAGGGCGACGGGAGGCCCTTTTGCTGCGACCCTGGGGCAGAGTAAGATAACCTAATATTAGTAAGGTTTTATTAATAAAGAATAATAAACTTAAAACGCCATTTAAAAGGTTTATTTCTTTTGGTGGCTGCTGTACCTGCTTGTCCCTTAGCGAGAGATGGCGCGGCCTTCAAAAAGGCCTGTAATGATGAATTAAGGTTACTTTGATAGGTGCTAACTTTAAAGATAAACCTCACCAAACATACATAAATTTATTGCTATGGTTAATATTAAAATGAGTGAGATTAGATTTTACCTTCGCTGCTAGTTTTGAAACTGACGCATTTATTAAAATGTTTTATGTCTACCTACATCACACTAATTTCTTGCTGCATCTTAGTTTCTAATCTTCCTAGTATGCCCAGTCGTGAATATCATTTCACTGGGTTGAAAAATAGACAGCTAGTCAATTGGGGTGGAAGGTGCCAGGCTAGAAATTGGGGGGTGGGGGCTGAGTTTTAGTACCACCTTAGGTATGAGAAACCAGCTTTGGGCCAATTCCTCTCCTAGTCAGCCTAAGTCTAACCCTAACCCTAGGGCTGTTGCTGCATGGCGAAAATAAGAGAAGGAAGGAGCATTAGATATATTTGCCGCCTTGAGTTATTTATAAAAATAACAAAGGCTGGATTAAAAAAATATGCAAAATTTAGAGCGGCTTTGGTCTAGTCGTGGTTAAGGCAGCAGACTAGAAAGGGGGAGGCTGTGAGTTCTAATCTTGCTTTTAGAGGCAGAAAAGTCATCTGGGTCAGTCACTCCAAAACCAGCTTTGGGCCAGTCACTCTCTCTCGGCCCTAGGAAGGAAGCAACGGCAAACCATTTGTCTGAAATGGTATAGGGTTGCCTGCCTAAGCAGGGGGTTGGACTAGAAGACCTCCAAGGTCCCTTCCAACTCGGTTATTCTATTCTAACCGCAGCTGGGGGGGGGGGAAACTTTGCCAAAAAAACCGCAGGGATTTGGTCAGCAATGCCAGAGTCGAGGATAATGTGGAAAGCACAAAATAATATAAAATAACAGCAAAACTACTAAACGCCCGGCTCCCTCGGGATGTTACTAGAGGTAGTGCGAACACAGGCATTGAGTTCATCGGGCAACGCGTTGCGTACGGGAAAGCAACTCTAGTACCCCACGCCGCCCATGAAAAGGCGGCGTCGAGCGGCAGATTCGGGGAAGCAGCTTCCGAAGCCCCCGCCTCACCTGGCTTGCTGCAAAGGCCAGCGCCGCCCGCGGCTCCACCTTTGCCTTCTCCTTCGCCCTGGGACAGCCTTCTCGGGGCGTCGCCGGGCTGTGACACCATCAGAAGGCGCTTCCCCTATTTCGGCAGAGAAGCCGAAAGGCACCATAGAGGTAGGAAAGGAGAGCGGAGGAAAGACTGGGCTTTCCGCTCTTGAAACCGTCGAACTTGGGAATCGCCATAGAAATGTAACCAGAGAGGTCGGATGGAAATGGTAGAGCGGCCGGTAGAACCAAGACTTCCGAGTTTGCTGGAGCATATATGGAGGAAGACTTTGGATTGGAGTTAAGGACGGAAAAAAGACAATGCAGAAATCTGGATTGTATTGGGGGCGCCCTATATAAAAGCCCCCCGCAAAGGTGGAGTGTCACAGAGTATTGCACATCCATTCCCAGCCAGCAGGGGACAGGTTTAATCCCTATAAGTCATCCAGCGTTTCTCAAACTTGGCAATTTTTGTGGACTTCAAGTCCCAGAATTCCCCAGCCTGCATGCACTTTGCAGGTAACTAAAGGTTATCCGGGAAAGGCAGGAACTGTATTAAATTGGACCCAGGGTTTGACCGAGTTTACACATCTCCAAAAATTGTGACGCCTAAAATTGCTGGAACCAAGGGATCGCAATAAATAAAATAAAAAACACAAACGTAAGTTTATTTGTAGCGTATTTGCACAATACACTTCGATTAGTATCTTTTCATGCCTCCACTAGTTGTTGGACAATGCTTAGCGTTTCTTACAAAAGCAGCCAAGGGCCATTACGTGATGCTCCAGTCAGAGTGAAGAACCTTGGTATGAGAAGCGAAGTCTTCAAAGAAAATCAATGAAAGTCCAGTGCCTCCTGAAAAGCAATCTTTGGGACTAATTATGACAGGGAGACTGGAGAATTCATAGACAGTGAGAGACAATACTTAAGGCACTGGACTAGAAATCGGAAGACCGTCGGTTCTAGTCCCACCTTAGGCATGAAAGTCAACTGTGGTGACCTTGGGGTCAGTCCTTCTCTCTTGGTCCTAGTAAGGAGGCAATGCCAAACCACCAGCTTCCCATCATAGCTATCTGCAATTGCATTGACGCACGACCGAATGTGTGCAGCTGGGGCCTGCGCACACCTGCAACATATCCTGTACATCTATCTATCTATCTATCTATCTATCTATCAATCTATCAATCTATCAATCTATCTATCTATCTATCTATCTATCTATCTATCTATCTATCTATCTATCTATCTATCTATCTAATATAAAGGAGGCTGCACTTCAATGGTTAGACGGCCTATTGGTATCTGAACAAAAATCTTTTTAACATTTATATTTTATTGTGTTTTTCTAATCTAGGTGAAATGTTAATATATACTGCTAGTCCATGTATGATATGCCATACGCTAAATAAATAAGTAAACAACCGCCCAATCAAGAAACTACCAGGAACACCTCCATCAACCCCGATAGGACAAGCCACTAAGTATATAAAGAGAGAGCAAATTCCTCTCTCTTCTAGCACTGATGATGTTACCTAGTTGGGTCACGAAACGTCTGCAAAAAAACCACCAAGCTCAGAGAGCACCCAGGACCCTGAAGAGACAATGTTGTTGGATGATGGACCAAGTGGCCCCTTTAGCTCCGGCTTTATTATTCATATAAAAACAATGATATGCGTGTGTTGTGTGTGTGATGCGCACGTGAGAGGGGGTATGAAATACTATATAATTATAGTTATGATGACATTATCTGCCCCTCTCGCCTAGAGGTTTAGGAAAGCCCCTTTGAGCTTCCAGTCAGTCAATATGGGCTGAGAAAGTGAAGCTGGAGGCAGCCGAGATTCCTTCCATCACTTTCCCCTCGCACTACATATGACCAGAGGCACCATGCACACTAGAAGCAAGATGGCCCGCCGGGCCTCCCAGCACGTCCCTGTGCTCCACCCTAAACCGCATTCCTAGATTCAACCCGCCGGGGATGACTCGTGCCATGCTGCGGACGTAAAACTGTTGCCGAAGACATAGAAATATTTTAATGGGATTTTAAAGTTATTATCCTCTTATCTTTATTAGTAAAGCCTTATTAATGTTAATAGGGCGAAGGGAAGCCCTTTTGCTGCGACGCGGGGACACAAAAACATCAACTAATATTACTGAGGTTTCATTAATAAATACTACACTTAAAACTCCATTTAAAAGCTTTATTTCTTTTTGTGGCTGCTCGGCTCACCTGCGGCAGTACGAGGCTTTTTTCCCTTCTTGCGGCAGCGTAGAGCAGAAGAGAGGACAGGAAGGTGCCGACGGATGACTAAAAGCAACGGACAAGACGTCGGCCATTATAGGAAGGTCGATTCCAAATGAACTGGGGGATGGCCAATTTGGACGGACGGGAGGTCGCCATGCCGAGAAGGTCTAGGACCGTGTTAATGCTATGGGACGGAAAAACGTGCCCTCCTGTGGTCAAAACGGGTATTGCGGCCGCCGAAATAAATAAACCTTTTGAATGGGATTTTAAGGTTATTATTCTCTATCTTTATTATAACGCTATTAATATTAATAGGGCGACGGGGCGAGGCCCTTTGCTGCGGACCCTGGGGCAGAGTGAATTAAACAATATTAGTAAGGTTATAATAAAGAATAATAACCTAAATACTTGCCAGTTAAAAGGTTTATTCTTGGTGGCCTGCTGTACCTGCTTGTTGCCCTAGCGAGAGATGGCGCGGCTTCAAAAATGCCTGGAATGATGAATTAAGGGTACTTTGATAGGTGCAACCTTAAATGATAAAACCTCAACAACATACCTAAATTTATTGCGATGGTTATATTAAAAATGCGTGAGATTAGATCTAGATTTTACTCTCGCTAGCTAGTTTGGAAAACACAACTGGGGGACGATTTATAAAAATGTTTTATGTCTACATAATCACACTAATTATTGCTGCATCTTAGTTTCTAATCTTCCTAGTATGCCCAGTCGTGAATATCATTTCACTGGGTTGAAAAATAGACAGCTAGGCAATTGGGGTGGAAGGTGCCAGGCTAGAAATTGGGGGGTGGGGGCTGAGTTTTAGTACCACCTTAGGTATGAGAAACCAGCTTTGGGCCAATTCCTCTCCTAGTCAGCCTAAGTCTAACCCTAACCCTAGGGCTGTTGCTGCATGGCGAAAATAAGAGAAGGAAGGAGCATTAGATATATTTGCCGCCTTGAGTTATTTATAAAAATAACAAAGGCTGGATTAAAAAAATATGCAAAATGTAGAGCGGCTTTGGTCTAGTCGTGGTTAAGGCAGCAGACTAGAAAGTGGGAGGCTGTGAGTTCTAATCTTGCTTTTAGAGGCAGAAAAGTCATCTGGGTCAGTCACTCCAAAACCAGCTTTGGGCCAGTCACTCTCTCTCGGCCCTAGGAAGGAAGCAACGGCAAACCATTTGTCTGAAATGGTATAGGGTTGCCTGCCTAAGCAGGGGGTTGGACTAGAAGACCTCCAAGGTCCCTTCCAACTCGGTTATTCTATTCTAACCGCAGCTGGGGGGGGGGGAAACCTTGCCAAGAAAACCGCAGGGATTTGGTCAGGCAATGGCCAGGAGTCGAGACTAAGTGGAAAGCACCAAATAATATTAACAATAACAGCAATAACTTACTAAACGCCCGGCTCCCTCCGGTGATGTTACTAGAAGGGAGTGCGAACACAGGCAATTGAGTTCATCGGGCAACGCGTGTCGTGGGAACGCAACTCCTAGTACCCACGCCGCCCATGAAAAGGCGGCGTCGAGCGGCAGATTCGGGGAAGCTTCCCTGAAGCCCCCGCCTCACCTGGCCTTGCTGCAAAGGCAGCAGCGCCGCCGGCTCCCCCTTTGCCTTCTCCTTCGCCCTGGGCCAGCCTTCTCGGGGCGTCGCCGGGCTGTGACGCCATCAGAAGGCGCGTCCCCTATTTCGGCAGAGAAGCCGAAAGGCACCATAGAGGTAGGAAAGGAGAGCGGAGGAAAGACTGGGCTTTCCGCTCTTGAAACCGTCGAACTTGGGAATCGCCATAGAAATGTAACCAGAGAGCTCGGATGGAAATAGTAGAGCGGCCGGTAGAACCAAGACTTCCGAGTTTGCTGGAGCATAAATGGAGGAAGACTTTGGATTGGAGTTAAGGACGGAAAAAAGACAATGCAGAAATCTGGATTGTATTGGAGGCGCCCTATATAAAAGCCCCCCGCAAAGGTGGAGTGCACAGAGTATTGCACATCCATTCCAGCCAGCAGGGGACAAGTTAATCCCGTAAGTCATCCAGCGTTCTCAAACTTGGCAATTTTGTGGACTTCAAGTCCCAGAAAGATCCCAGTGCAGGCAGTTGGCAGGTAAACTAAAGGTTCCAGGAAAAGCAGGAACTGTATTAAATTGGACGCCAGGGTTGACCGAGTACACCACCTCCAAATTTGTGACGTCCCCTAAAATTTGCTGGCGACCCCCAAGTGATCGCAATAAATAAATAAAAACACAAACGTATTTATTTAGCGTATGACACAATACACTCCAATAGTATCTTTTCACTAGCCTCCACTAGTTGTGACACTACTTAGGTTTTACAAAAGCAGCCGAGGCCATTAAGTGGATGCTCCAGTCAGAGCTGAAGAAGCTTCTTGTATGAGAAGCGAAACGTCTTCAAAGAAAATTAAGAAAGTCCAGTTGCCTCCTGAAAAAGCATCTTTGGGACAATTAAGACCCGGATGACTGAGAATCTCCATAGACAGTGAGAGGACAATGCGGGATACTTAAGGCACTGGACTAGAAATCGGAAGACGGTCGGTTCTAGTCCCACCTTAGGCATGAAAGTCAACTGTGGTGACCTTGGGGTCAGTCCTTCTCTCTTGGTCCTAGTAACGAGGCAATGCCAAACCACCAGCTTCCCATCATAGCTATCTGCAATTGCATTGACGCACCACCGAATGTGTGCAGCTGGGGCCTGCGCACACCTGCAACATATCGTGTAGATCTATCTATCTATCTATCTATCTATCTATCTATCTATCTATCTATCTATCTATTATCTATCTATCTATTATCTATCTATCGATCTATCTATTATCGATCTATCTATTATCTATCTATCTATCTATCTAAGCAATCAATCAAGCAACAATCAATCAAATCTATTCTTAATACTATCTACTATCTATAGATCTTATCTATCCGTAGCATCTATTATCTATCATCTATCTATCTACTATATCTTATCTATCTATCTATCTATCTATCTAATATAAAGGAGGCTTCACTTCAATGGTTAGACGGCCTATTGGTATCTGAACAAAAATCTTTTTAACATTTATATTTTATTGTGTTTTTCTAATCTAGGTGAAATGTTAATATATACTGCAAGTCCATGTATGATATGCCATACGCTAAATAAATAAGTAAACAACCGCCCAATCAAGAAACTACCAGGAACACCTCCATCAACACTGATAGGACAAGCCACTAAGTATATAAAGAGAGAGCAAATTCCTCTCTCTTCTAGCACTGATGATGTTACCTAGTTGGGTCACGCAACGTCTGCAAGAAAACCA
>JALGBA010002574.1:0-14852 GCA_023970755.1 Azemiops feae
CCTGGCCTGGCTGCAAAGGCAGCAGCGCCGCCGGCTCCACCTTTGCCTTCTCCTTCGCCCTGGGACAGCCTTCTCGGGGCGTCGCCGGGCTGTGACACCATCAAAAGGCGCGTCCCCTATTTCGGCAGAGAAGCCGAAAGGCACCATAGAGGTAGGAAAGGAGAGCGGAGGAAAGACTGGGCTTTCCGCTCTTGAAACCGTCGAACTTGGGAATCGCCATAGAAATGTAACCAGAGAGCTCGGATGGAAATAGTAGAGCGGCCGGTAGAACCAAGACTTCCGAGTTTGCTGGAGCATATATGGAGGAAGACTTTGGATTGGAGGTAAGGACGGAAAAAAGACAATGCAGAAAACTGGATTGTATTGGGGGCGCCCTATATAAAAGCCCCCCGCAAAGGTGGAGTGTCACAGAGTATTGCACATCCATTCCCAGCCAGCAGGGGACAAGTTTAATCCCTGTAAGTCATCCAGCGTTTCTCAAACTTGGCAATTTTTGTGGACTTCAAGTCCCAGAATTCCCCAGCCTGCATGCAGTTTGCAGGTAACTAAATGGTTTATCCAGGGAAAGCAGGAACTGTATTAAATTGGACTCCAGGGTTGACCGAGTACACCACCTCCAAATTTGTGACGTCCCCTAAAATTTGCTGGCAACCCCCAAGCGATCGCAATAAATAAATAAAAACACAAACGTATTTATTTAGCGTATGGCACAATACACTCCGATAGTATCTTTTCACTCGCCTCCACTAGTTGTGACACTGCTTAGGTTTTACAAAAGCAGCCAAGGCCATTAAGTGATGCTCCAGTCAGAGCTGAGGAACCTTCTTGTATGAGAAGCGAAACGTCTTCAAAGAAAATCAAGAAAGTCCAGTTGCCTCCTGAAAAAGCATCTTTGGGACAATTATGACCCGGATGACTGAGAATCTCCATAGACAGTGAGAGAAAATGCGGGATACTTAAGGCACTGGACTAGAAATCGGAAGACTTGTCGGTTCTAGTCCCACCTTAGGCATGAAAGTCAACTGTGGTGACCTTGGGTCAGTCCTTCTCTCTTGGTCCTAGTAGGAGGCCATCCAAACCACCAGCTGTCCTCATCATAGCTACTGCAATCATGACGCACCACCGAATGTGTGCAGCTGGGGCCTGTGCACACCTGCAACATATCGTGTAGATCTATCTATCTATCTATCTATCTATCTATCTATCTATCTATCTATCTATCTATCTATCTATCTATCTATCTATCTATCTATCTATCTATCTATCTATCTATCTATCTATCATCTATCTATCTATCATCTATCTAATCTAATCAATCAATCAATCAATCAATCAATCAATCAATCTATCTATCTATCTATCTATCTATCTATCTATCTATCTATCTATCTATCTATCTATCTATCTATCTATCTATCTATCTATCTATCTATCTATCTAATATAAAGGAGGCTGCACTTCAATGGTTAGACGGCCTATTGGTATCTGAACAAAAATCTTTTTAACATTTATATTTTATTGTGTTTTTCTAATCTAGGTGAAATGTTAATATATACTGCAAGTCCATGTATGATATGCCATACACTAAATAAATAAGTAAACAACCGCCCAATCAAGAAACTACCAGGAACACCTCCATCAACCCTGATAGGACAAGCCACTAAGTATATAGAGAGAGCAAAATCCTCTCTCTTCTACACTGATGATGTTCCTATTGGGTCAACGAAACGTCCATGCCTAAAACCACCGACTCAGAGAGCACAAGTGACCCCTGAAGAGACAAATGTTGTTGGATGATGGCCAGTGGCCCATTAGCTCCGGCTTTATTATTTATCTAATACATGATATGCGTGTGTGTGTGTGCGCGCACTGTGAGGAGGGGTGTATGATAATCTATATAATTTATATATTTGACATTTATCTGCCCATCTCGCCTAGAGTTTATAAAGCCCCTTTTAGCTGCCCAGTCCCATCCATATGGGCTGATCAGTGAAGGTCTGGAGAGCAGCCGGATTTTCCTTCCCTCCTCTTTCCCTCGCAATTTACATATTGCCCAGCAGGCACATATCACACTTAGAAGCAGCTGCCGCCGGCCCTCCACGCCCGTCCCTTGTTTTCTTCTTCCATCCCAAACCCTCCATTCCAGATTGCACTGACACCTTCCTGTGATTGCTCGATCCTATGCTTTGCGACGTAAAACTGTGCCGAAAGAAATAGACCTTTTTAATGGGATTTTAAAGTTATTATCCTCTTATCTTTATTAGTAACGCCTTATTAATGTTAATAGGGAGAAGGGAAGCCCTTTTGCTGCGACGCGGGGACACAAAAACATCACCTAATATTACTGAGGTTTCGTTAATAAATACTACACTTAAAACTCCATTTAAAAGCTTTATTTCTTTTTGTGGCTGCTCGGCTCACCTGCGGTAGTACGAGGCTTTTTCCCCTTCTTGCGGCAGCGTAGAGCAGAAAAGAGGACAGGAAGTTGCCGACGGATGACTAAAAGCACGGACAATACTTCGGCCTGAGAGGGAGGTCGATTCCAAATGACTTGGGGGATGGCCAATTTGGACGGACGGGAGGGTCGCCATGCCGAGAAGGTCTAGGCCAGTTTAATGCTATGGGACGGAAAAACGTGCCCTCCTGTGGTCAAAACGGGTATTGGCGGCCGCCGAAATAATAAAACCTTTTGAATGGATTTTAAGGTTATTATTCGCTATCTTTATTATTAACGCTTATTAAATTAATAAGGGACTAACGGGAGGCCCCTTTTGCTGCGACCCTGGGGCAGAGTAAGATAACCTTATATTAGTAAGGTTTTATTAATAAAGAATAATAAACTTAAAACGCCATTTAAAAGGTTTATTTCTTTTGGTGGCTGCTGTACCTGCTTGTCCCTTAGCGAGAGATGGCGCGGCCTTCGAAAAGGCCTGTAATGATGAATTAAGGTTACTTTGATAGGTGCTAACTTTAAAGATAAACCTCACCAAACATACATAAATTTATTGCTATGGTTAATATTAAAATGAGTGAGATTAGATTTTACCTTCGCTGCTAGTTTTGAAACTGACGCATTTATTAAAATGTTTTATGTCTACCTACATCACACTAATTTCTTGCTGCATCTTAGTTTCTAATCTTCCTAGTATGCCCAGTCGTGAATATCATTTCACTGGGTTGAAAAATAGACAGCTAGTCAATTGGGGTGGAAGGTGACAGGCTAGAAATTGGGGGTGGGGGCTGAGTTTTAGTACCACCTTAGGTATGAGAAACCAGCTTTGGGCCAATTCCTCTCCTAGTCAGCCTAAGTCTAACCCTAACCCTAGGGCTGTTGCTGCATGGCGAAAATAAGAGAAGGAAGGAGCATTAGATATATTTGCCGCCTTGAGTTATTTATAAAAAAATAACAAGGCTGCATTAAAAAAATACGCAAAATTTAGAGCGGCTTTGGTCTAGTCGTGGTTAAGGCAGCAGACTAGAAAGTGGGAGGCTGTGAGTTCTAATCTTGCTTTTAGAGGCAGAAAAGTCATCTGGGTCAGTCACTCCAAAACCAGCTTTGGGCCAGTCACTCTCTCTCGGCCCTAGGAAGGAAGCAACGGCAAACCATTTGTCTGAAATGGTATAGGGTTGCCTGCCTAAGCAGGGGGTTGGACTAGAAGACCTCCAAGGTCCCTTCCAACTCGGTTATGCTATTCTAACCGCAGCTGGGGGGGGAAACCTTGCCAAGAAAACCGCAGGGATTTGGTCAGGCAATGGCCAGGAGTCGAGACTAAGTGGAAAGCACCAAATAATATTAAGAATAACAGCAATAACTTGCTAAACGCCCGGCTCCCTCCGGTCATGTTACTAGAAGGGAGTGCGAACACAGGCAATTGAGTTCATCGGGCAACGCGTGTCGTGGGAACGCAACTCCTAGTACCCACGCCGCCCATGAAAAGGCGGCGTCGAGCGGCAGATTCGGGGAAGCTTCCCTGAAGCCCCCGCCTCACCTGGCCTTGCTGCAAAGACAGCAGCGCCGCCGACTCCACCTTTGCCTTCTCCTTCGCCCCGGGACAGCCTTCTCGGGGCGTCGCCGGGCTGTGACACCATCAGAAGGCGCGTCCCCTATTTCGGCAGAGAAGCCGAAAGGCACCATAGAGGTAGGAAAGGAGAGCGGAGTAAAGACTGGGCTTTCCGCTCTTGAAACCGTCGAACTTGGGAATCGCCATAGATATGTAACCAGAGAGCTCGGATGGAAATGGTAGAGCGGCCGGTAGAACCAAGACTTCCGAGTTTGCTGGAGCATATATGGAGGAAGACTTTGGATTGGAGTTAAGGACGGAAAAAAGACAATGCAGAAATCTGGATTGTCTGGTGGCGCCCTATATACAATCCCCCGCAAAGGTGGAGTGTCACAGAGTATTTCACATTGCCATTCCCAGCCATCAGGGGACAATTATCCTTTAGTCATCCATCGTTTCTCAACTTGGCAGTTTTGTGGACGTCAGTCCCAGAATTCCCCAGGCCTGCATGCAGTTTGCAGTACTACAATGGTTTATCCAGGGAAAGCCGGGAACTGGTATTAAATTGGACCCAGGGTTGACCGATCACCACCTCCAATGTGTGACGTCCCCTCAAATTTGCTAGGCAACCCCCAAGTGATCGCAATAAATAAATAAAAAACACAAACGTATTATTTTAGCGTATGTGCACAATACCCTCCGATAGTATCTTTTCACTAGCCTCCACTAGTTGTGACACTGCTTAGATTTTACAAAAGCAGCCAAGGCCATTAAGTGATGCTCCAGTCAGAGCTGAAGAACCTTCTTGTATGAGAAGCGAAACGTCTTCAAAGAAAATCAAGGAAGTCCAGTTGCCTCCTGAAAAAGCATCTTTGGGACAATTATGACCCGGATGACTGAGAATCTCCATAGACAGTGAGAGACAATACTTAAGGCACTGGACTAGAAATCGGAAGACTATCGGTTCTAGTCCCACCTTAGGCATGAAAGTCAACTGTGGTGACCTTGGGGTCAGTCCTTCTCTCTTGGTCCTAGTAAGGAGGCAATGCCAAACCACCAGCTTCCCATCATAGCTATCTGCAATTGCATTGACGCACGACCGAATGTGTGCAGCTGGGGCCTGCGCACACCTGCAACATAT
Source organism: Azemiops feae (assembly GCA_023970755.1). NCBI lineage: Eukaryota > Metazoa > Chordata > Lepidosauria > Squamata > Viperidae > Azemiops > Azemiops feae. The sequence goes on from JALGBA010002574.1 coordinate 5,143, forward strand.
CCTGTACATCTATCTATCTATCTATCTATCTATCTATCTATCTATCTATCTATCTATCTATCTATCTATCTATCTATCTATCTATCTATCTATCTATCTATCTATCTATCTAATATAAAGGAGGCTGCACTTCAATGGTTAGACGGCCTATTGGTATCTGAACAAAAATCTTTTTAACATTTATATTTTATTGTGTTTTTCTAATCTAGGTGAAATGTTAATATATACTGCTAGTCCATGTATGATACGCTAAATAAATAAGTAAACAACCGCCCAATCAAGAAACTACCAGGAACACCTCCATCAACCCTGATAGGACAAGCCACTAAGTATATAAAGAGAGAGCAAATTCCTCTCTCTTCTAGCACTGATGATGTTACCTAGTTGGGTCACAAAACGTCTGCAAGAAAACCACCAAGCTCAGAGAGCACCGCCAAGTACCCTGAAGAGACAATGTGTGTTGGTGATTGACCAAGTGGCCCCTTAGCTCCGTCTTTTTATTTATATATAACATGATATTCGTGTGTGTGTGGTGCGCGACGTGAGAGGGTGTTGATAATACTATATAATTTATATTATGTGACATTTATCTGCCCCCATCTCGCCTAGAGGTTTAGAAGCCCCTTTTACTTCCCAGTCAGTCAATCATGGGCTTGGCAATGAAGCTGGAGGCAGCCGAGATTTCCTTTCCCTCCTCTTGTCCCCTCGCACTTTTAACATATGCCAGATGAACCATGCACACTTAGAAGCAGCTGCCCGCCTTGTGCCTCCCCGCCCTCCCTTGTTTCTTCCATCCCTAAACCCTCCATTCCCAGATTCACCCGCCTGGGATTGCCTCGATGCCTATGCTTTGCGACGTAAAACTGTGCCGAAAGAAATAGACCTTTTTAATGGGATTTTAAAGTTATTATCCTCTTATCTTTATTAGTAACGCCTTATTAATGTTAATAGGGGGAAGGGAAGCCCTTTTGCTGCGACGCGGGGACACAAAAACATCACCTAATATTACTGAGGTTTCATTAATAAATACTACACTTAAAACTCCATTTAAAAGCTTTATTTCTTTTGGTGGCTGCTCGGCTCACCTGCGGCAGTACGAGGCTTTTTTCCCTTCTTGCGGCAGCGTAGAGCAGAAAAGAGGACAGGAAGGTGCCGACGGATGACTAAAAGCAACGGACAAGACGTCGGCCATGATAGGAAGGTCGATTCCAAATGAACTGGGGGATGGCCAATTTGGACGGACGGGAGGACGCCATGCCGAGAAGGTCTAGGTGTTAATGCTATGGGACGGAAAAACGTGCCCTCCTGTGGTCAAAACGGGCATTGCGGCCGCCGAAATAAATAAACCTTTTGAATGGGATTTTAAGGTTATTCTTCTCTATCTTTATTATTAACGCCTTATTAATATTAATAGGGCGACGGGAGGTCCTTTTGCTGCGACCCTGGGGCAGAATAAGATAACCTAATATTAGTAAGGTTTTATTAATAAAGAATAATAAACTTAAAACGCCATTTAAAAGGTTTATTTCTTTGGTGGCTGCTGCACCTGCTTGTCCCTTAGCGAGAGATGGGCCTATGATGATGAATTAAGGTTACTTTGATAGGTGCTAACTTTAAAGATAAACCTCACCAAACATACATAAATTTATTGCTATGGTTAATATTAAAAGGAGTGAGATTAGATTTTACCTTCGCTGCTAGTTTTGAAACTGACGCATTTATTAAAATGTTTTATGTCTACCTACATCACACAAATTTCTTGCTGCATCTTAGTTTCTAATCTTCCTAGTATGCCCATTCGTGAATATCATTTCACTGGGGTGAAAAATAGACAGCTAGTCAATTGGGGTGGAAGGTGCCAGGCTAGAAATTGGGGGTGGGGGCTGAGTTTTAGTACCACCTTAGGTATGAGAAACCAGCTTTGGGCCAATTCCTCTCCTAGTCAGCCTAAGTCTAACCCTAACCCTGGGGCTGTTGCTGCATGGCGAAAATAAGAGAAGGAAGGAGCATTAGATATATTTGCCGCCTTGAGTTATTTATTAAAAAATAACAAAGGCTGCATTAAAAAAATACGCAAAATTTAGAGCGGCTTTGGTCTAGTCGTGGTTAAGGCAGCAGACTAGAAAGTGGGAGGCTGTGAGTTCTAATCTTACTTTTAGAGGCAGAAAAGTCATCTGGGTCAGTCACTCCAAAACCAGCTTTGGGCCAGTCACTCTCTCTCGGCCCTAGGAAGGAAGCAACGGCAAACCATTTGTCTGAAATGGTATAGGGTTGCCTGCCTAAGCAGGGGGTTGGACTAGAAGACCTCCAAGGTCCCTTCCAACTCGGTTTTTCTATTCTAACCGCAGCTGGGGGGGGGGGGAAACCTTGCCAAGAAAACCGCAGGGATTTGGTCAGGCAATGGCCAGGAGTCGAGACTAAGTGGAAAGCACCAAATAATATTAACAATAACAGCAATAACTTACTAAACGCCCGGATCCCTCCGGTGATGTTACTAGAAGGGAGTGCGAACACAGGCAATTGAGTTCATCGGGCAACGCGTGTCGTGGGAACGCAACTCCTAGTACCCACGCCGCCCGTGAAAAGGCGGCGTCGAGCGGCAGATTCGGGGAAGCTTCCCTGAAGCCCCCGCCTCACCTGGCCTTGATGCAAAGGCAGCAGCGCCGCCGGCTCCACCTTTGCCTTCTCCTTGACCGCGGGACAGCCTTCTCGGGGCGTCGCCGGGCTGTGACGCCATCAGAAGGCGCGTCCCCTATTTCGGCAGAGAAGCCGAAAGGCACCATAGAGGTAGGAAAGGAGAGCGGAGGGAAGAGTGGGCTTTCCCCTCTTCAAACCGTCGATCTTGGGAATCGCCATAGAAATGTAACCAGAGAGCTCGGTTGGAAATTGTAGAGCGGCCGGTAGAACCAAGACTTCCGAGTTTGCTGGAGCATATATGGAGGAAGACTTTGGATTGGAGTTAAGGACGGAAAAAAGACAATGCAGAAATCTGGATTGTATTGGGGGCGCCCTATATAAAAGCCCCCCGCAAAGGTGGAGTGTCACAGAGTATTGCACATCCATTCCCAGCCAGCAGGGGACAAGTTTAATCCCTGTAAGTCATCCAGCGTTTCTCAAACTTGGCAATTTTTGTGGACTTCAGGTCCCAGAATTCCCCAGCCTGCATGCAGTTTGCAGGTAACTAAATGGTTTATCCAGGGAAAGCAGGAACTGTATTAAATTGGACTCCAGGGTTGACCGAGTACACCACCTCCAAATTTGTGACGTCCCCTAAAATTTGCTGGCAACCCCCAAGTGATCCCAATAAATAAATAAAAACACAAACGTATTTATTTAGCGTATGGCACAATACACTCCGATAGTATCTTTTCACTAGCCTCCACTAGTTGTGACACTGCTTAGGTTTTACAAAAGCAGCCAAGACCATTAAGTGATGCTCCAGTCAGAGCTGAAGAACCTTCTTGTATGAGAAGCGAAACGTCTTCAAAGAAAATCAAGAAAGTCCAGTTGCCTCCTGAAAAAGCATCTTTGGGACAATTATGACCCGGATGACTGAGAATCTCCATAGACAGTGAGAGAGAATGCGGGATACTTAAGGCACTGGACTAGAAATCGGAAGACTGTCGGTTCTAGTCCCACCTTAGGCATGAAAGTCAACTGTGGTGACCTTGGGGTCAGTCCTTCTCTCTTGATCCTAGTAAGGAGGCAATGCCAAACCACCAGCTTCCCATCATAGCTATCTGCAATTGCATTGACGCACCACCGAATGTGTGCAGCTGGGGCCTGTGCACACCTGCAACATATCGTGTAGATCTATCTATCTATCTATCTAGCTATCTATCTATCTATCTATCTATCTATCTATCTATCTATCTATCTATCTATCTATCTATCTATCTATCTATCTATCTATCTATTTATCTAATATAAAGGAGGCTGCACTTCAAAATGGTTGGTGGATATCTTTGCACTGGGGTGTGAAAAATCAAGAACCGCTAGTCAATTGTGGTGGAAGTGCCCAAGGCTAGAAATGGGGGTGGGGGCTGAATTTTGTACCACCTTAGGTAGAGAAACCAGCTTTGGGCCAATTCCTTCTCCCTAGTCAGCCTAAGTCTAACTAACCCTAGGGCTGTTGCTTGCATGGCGGGAAAATAAAAGACGGAAGGAGGCATTTAGATATATTTGCCGCCTTGAGTTATTTATAAAAAAAAAACAAAGGCTGCATTAAAAAAATACGCAAAAAGTCATCTGGGTCAGTCACTCCAAAACCAGCTTTGGGCCAGTCACTCTCTCTCGGCCCTAGGAAGGAAGCAACGGCAAACCATTTGTCTGAAATGGTATAGGGTTGCCTGCCTAAGCAGGGGGTTGGACTAGAAGACCTCCAAGGTCCCTTCCAACTCCGTTATTCAGCTGGGGGGAAAAACCTTGCCAAGAAAACCGCAGGGATTTGGTCAGGAGTCGAGACTAAGTGGAAAGCACCAAATAATATTAAGAATAACAGCAATAACTTGCTAAACGCCCGGCTCCCTCCGGTGATGTTACTAGAAGGGAGTGCGAACACAGGCAATTGAGTTCATCGGGCAACGCGTGTCGTGGGAACGCAACTCCTAGTACCCACTCCGCCCATGAAAAGGCGGCGTCGAGCGGCAGATTCGGGGAAGCTTCCCTGAAGCCCCCGCCTCACCTGGCCTTGCTGCAAAGGCAGCAGCGCCGCCGGCTCCACCTTTGCCTTCTCCTTCGCCCTGGGACAGCCTTCTCGGGGCGTCGCCGGGCTGTGACACCATCAAAAGGCGCGTCCCCTATTTCGGCCGAGAAGCCGAAAGGCACCATAGAGGTAGGAAAGGAGAGCGGAGGAAAGACTGGGCTTTCCGCTCTTGAAACCGTCGAACTTGGGAATCGCCATAGAAATGTAACCAGAGAGCTCGGATGGAAATGGTAGAGCGGCCGGTAGAACCAAGACTTCCGAGTTTGCTGGAGCATATATGGAGGAAGACTTTGGATTGGAGGTAAGGACGGAAAAAAGACAATGCAGAAATCTGGATTGTAGTGGGGGCGCCCTATATAAAAGCCCCCCGCAAAGGTGGAGTGTCACAGAGTATTGCACATCCATTCCCAGCCAGCAGGGGACAAGTTTAATCCCTGTAAGTCATCCAGCGTTTCTCAAACTTGGCAATTTTTGTGGACTTCAAGTCCCAGAATTCCCCAGCCTGCATGCAGTTTGCAGGTAACTAAATGGTTTATCCAGGGAAAGCAGGAACTGTATTAAATTGGACTCCAGGGTTGACCGAGTACACCACCTCCAAATGTGTGACGTCCCCTAAAATTTGCTGGCGACCCCCAAGTGATCGCAATAAATAAATAAAAACACAAACGTATTTATTTAGCGTATGACACAATACACTCCAATAGTATCTTTTCACTAGCCTCCACTAGTTGTGACACTACTTAGGTTTTACAAAAGCAGCCGAGGCCATTAAGTGGATGCTCCAGTCAGAGCTGAAGAAGCTTCTTGTATGAGAAGCGAAACGTCTTCAAAGAAAATTAAGAAAGTCCAGTTGCCTCCTGAAAAAGCATCTTTGGGACAATTATGACCCGGATGACTGAGAATCTCCATAGACAGTGAGAGACAATGCGGGATACTTAGGGCACGGGACTAGAAATCGGAAGACTGTCGGTTCTAGTCCACCTTAGGCATGAAAGTCAACCTGTGCGTGACATTGGGGTCAGTCATTCTCTCTTGGTACTAGTAAGGAGGCAATGCCAAACCAACAGCTCACCATCATAGCTATTGCATTGCATGACGCACGACCGACACGTGTGCAGCTGTTCCCTTCGGGCATGCGCACACACCCTGCAACATATCGTGTACCATCTATCTTCTATCTATCTATCTATCTATTCTATCTATCTATTATCTATCTATCTACCCTATCTATCTATCAATCTATCAATCTATCTATCTATCTATCTATCTATCTATCTATCTATCTATCTATCTAATATAAAGGAGGCTGCACTTCAATGGTATCTGAACAAAAATCTTTTTAACATTTATATTTTATTGTGTTTTTCTAATCTAGGTGAAATGTTAATATATACTGCAAGTCCATGTATGATATGCCATACGCTAAATAAATAAGTAAACAACCGCCCAATCAAGAAACTACCAGGAACACCTCCATCAACCCTGATAGGGCAAGCCACTAAGTATATAAAGAGAGAGCAAATTCCTCTCTCTTCTAGCACTGATGATGTTACCTAGTTGGGTCACGAAAAGTCTGCAAGAAAACCACCAAGCTCAGAGAGCACCAAGGACCCCTGAAGAGACAATGTTGTTGGATGATGGACCAAGTGGCCCCTTAGCTCCGGCTTTATTATTTATATAATAACAATGATATGCGTGTGTGTGTGTGTGTTCGTGCGTGGGTGTATGATAATACTATATAATTTATATTATGATTGCATTTATCTGCCCCATCTCGCCTAGAGGTTTAGAAAGCCCCTTTTTGCTTCCCAGTCAGTCAATATGGGCTGAGCAAGTGAAGCTGGAGGCAGCCAAGATTTCCTTCCCTCCACTTTCCCCTCGCACTTTACATATGCCCAGAGGCACCGTGCACACTTAGAAGCAGCTGCCCGCCAGCCTCCCCGCCCGTCCCTTGTTTCTTCCCTCCCTAAACCCTCCATTCCAGATTCACCCGCCTGGGATTGCCTCGATGCCTATGCTTTGCGACGTAAAACTGTGCCGAAAGAAATAGACCTTTTTAATGGGATTTTAAAGTTATTATCCTCTATCTTTATTAGTAACGCCTTATTAATGTTAATAGGGCGAAGGGAAGCCCTTTTGCTGCGACGCGGGGACACAAAAACATCACCTAATATTACTGAGGTTTCATTAATAAATACTACACTTAAAACTCCATTTAAAAGCTTTATTTCTTTTTGTGGCTGCTCGGCTCACCTGCGGCAGTCCGAGGCTTTTTTCCCTTCTTGCGGCAGCGTAGAGCAGAAAAGAGGACAGGAAGGTGCCGACGGATGACTAAAAGCAACGGATAAGAATTCGGCCATAATAGGAAGGTCGATTCCAAATGAACTGGGGGATGGCCAATTTGGACGGACGGGAGGTCGCCATGCCGAGAAGGTCTAGGTGTTAATGCTAGGGGACGGAAAAACCTGCCCTCCTGTGGTCAAAACGGGTATTGCGGCCGCCGAAATAAATAATCCTTTTGAATGGGATTTTAAGGTTATTATTCTCTATCTTTATTATTAACGCCTTATTAATATTAATAGGGCGACGGGAGGCCCTTTTGCTGAGACCCTGGGGCAGAGTAAGATAACCTAATATTAGTATGGTTTTATTAACAAAGAATAATAAACTTAAAACGCCATTTAAAAGGTTTATTTCTTTTGGTGGCTGCTGTACCTGCTTGTCCCTTAGCGAGAGATGGCGCGGCCTTCAAAAAGGCCTGTAATGATGAATTAAGGTTACTTTGATAGGTGCTAACTTTAAAGATAAACCTCACCAAACATACATAAATTTATTGCTATGCTTAATATTAAAATGAGTGAGATTAGATTTTACCTTCGCTGCTAGTTTTGAAACTGACGCATTTATTAAAATGTTTTATGTCTACCTACATCACACTAATTTCTTGCTGCATCTTAGTTTCTAATCTTCCTAGTATGCCCATTCGTGAATATCATTTCACTGGGGTGAAAAATAGACAGCTAGTCAATTGGGGTGGAAGGTGCCGGGCTAGAAATTGGGGGTGGGGGCTGAGTTTTAGTACCACCTTAGGTATGAGAAACCAGCTTTGGGCCAATTCCTCTCCTAGTCAGCCTAAGTCTAACCCTAACCCTAGGGCTGTTGCTGCATGGCGAAAATAAGAGAAGGAAGGAGCATTAGATATATTTGCCGCCTTGAGTTATTTATAAAAAAATAACAAAGGCTGCATTAAAAAAATACGCAAAAAGTCATCTGGGTCAGTCACTCCAAAACCAGCTTTGGGCCAGTCACTCTCTCTCGGCCCTAGGAAGGAAGCAACGGCAAACCATTTGTCTGAAATGGTATAGGGTTGCCTGCCTAAGCAGGGGGTTGGACTAGAAGACCTCCAAGGTCCCTTCCAACTCCGTTATTCAGCTGGGGGGAAAAACCTTGGCAAGAAAACCGCAGGGATTTGGTCAGGCAATGGCCAGGAGTCGAGACTAAGTGGAAAGCACCAAATAATATTAAGAATAACAGCAATAACTTGCTAAACGCCCGGCTCCCTCCGGTGATGTTACTAGAAGGGAGTGCGAACACAGGCGATTGAGTTCATCGGGCAACGCGTGTCGTGGGAACGCAACTCCTAGTACCCACGCCGCCCATGAAAAGGCGGCGTCGAGCGGCAGATTCGGGGAAGCTTCCCTGAAGCCCCCGCCTCACCTGCCCTTGATGCAAAGGCAGCAGCGCCGCCGGCTCCACCTTTGCCTTCTCCTTGGCCGCGGGACAGCCTTCTCGGGGCGTCGCCGGGCTGTGACGCCATCAGAAGGCGCGTCCCCTATTTCGGCAGAGAAGCGGAAAGGAACCATAGAGGTAGGAAAGGAGAGCGGAGGGCAGACTGGGCTTTCCGCTCTTCAAACCGCCGATCTTGGGAATCGCCATAGATATGTAACCAGAGAGCTCGGGTGGAAATGGTAGAGCGGCCGGTAGAACCAAGACTTCCGAGTTTGCTGGAGCATATATGGAGGAAGACTTTGGATTGGAGTTAAGGACGGAAAAAAGACAATGCAGAAATCTGGATTGTATTGGGGGCGCCCTATATAAAAGCCCCCCGCAAAGGTGGAGTGTCACAGAGTATTGCACATCCATTCCCAGCCAGCAGGGGACAAGTTTAATCCCTGTAAGTCATCCAGCGTTTCTCAAACTTGGCAATTTTTGTGGACTTCAAGTCCCAGAATTCCCCAGCCTGCATGCAGTTTGCAGGTCACTAAATGGTTTATCCAGGGAAAGCAGGAACTGTATTAAATTGGACTCCAGGGCTGACCGAGTACACCATCTCCAAATTTGTGACGTCCCCTAAAATTTGCTGGCAACCCCCAAGCGATCGCAATAAATAAATAAGAACACAAACGTATTTATTTAGCGTATGGCACAATACACTCCGATAGTATCTTTTCACTAGCCTCCACTAGTTGTGACACTGCTTAGGTTTTACAAAAGCAGCCAAGGCCATTAAGTGATGCTCCAGTCAGAGCTGAAGAACCTTCTTGTATGAGAAGCGAAACGTCTTCAAAGAAAATCAAGAAAGTCCAGTTGCCTCCTGAAAAAGCATCTTTGGGACAATTATGACCCGGATGACTGAGAATCTCCATAGAAAGTGAGAGACAATGCGGGATACTTAAGGCACTGGACTAGAAATCGGAAGACTGTTGGTTCTAGTCCCACCTTAGGCATGAAAGTCAACTGTGGTGACCTTGGGGTCAGTCCTTCTCTCTTGGTCCTAGTAAGGAGGCAATGCCAAACCACCAGCTTCCCATCATAGCTATCTGCAATTGCATTGACGCACGACCGAATGTGTGCAGCTGGGGCCTGCGCACACCTGCAACATATCGTGTACATCTATCTACCCTATCTATCTATCTATCTATCTATCTATCTATCTATCTATCAATCTATCAATCTATCAATCTATCTATGTATCTATCTATCTATCTATCTATCTATCTATCTA
>JALGBA010002575.1:0-62500 GCA_023970755.1 Azemiops feae
TCTCCTTCTTCTCCCTCCTCTCTTCCTCCTTCTCCTTCCTTCTCCTCCCTGTCCTCATCCCTTTCTTCTCCCTCTTCTCCTTCTTCTCCCTCCTCTGTTCCTCCTTTCTCCTCCTCCTCTTCCTCTCCTCCTCTCCTCATCTTTAGCACAAATATGAATCAACAACTCAGAAACCCCTAACAACCCCTGCCAACGAGGCCCCTGTAAATGTAGCCGGCTTACGACCACAAGGGAGCCCCAAATTTCTGTTAAGTGAGACCTTTGTTAAGTGAGTTTTGCCCCGTCTTACGACCTTTCTGGGCACGGTTGTTAAGCGAATCACTGCAGTCGTGAAGTCAGTCACGCGGTCGTAAAGTGAACCTGGCTTTCCCCCATTGAGACTTAGCTTGCCGGAAGGTCGCAGAAGGGGATGGCGTGACCCCCAAGAGGCTGCGACCCTCGTAAAAGCGAAGCGGTTGTCAAGCGTAGAAATATGAACCACACGATCATATGGGGGGATTCTGCAACCGTCACAAGTTTTTTTTTGTCGTTCTAACTTTGAACGGTCACTAAGCTGTTCTAAGTGGAGACTTTGGAAAAAGGGCAGAGAAGAGCAACTAAGATGATCAAAGGCCTGGAGACAAAAACATACGAAGGACGGCTGCGGGATTTGGGCACGTCCAGTCTAGTGAAAAGAAGGACCAGGGGCAACATGAGAGCAGTTATTCCAGTGTTTGAGGGGCTGCCCCAAAGAAGAGGGAGTCAAGCTATTCTCCAAAGCGCCTGAGGGCAGGACAAGAAGCAACGGATGGAAACTCATCAAGGAGAGAAGCCACCTGGAATTAAGGAGAAACTTCCCGACAGTGAGGACAATTAACCAGTGGAACAGCTTGCCACCAGAAGTTATGGGTGCTCCAACAATGGAGGTTTTTAAGAAGAGACTTGTCTGAGATGGTCGAGGGTCTCCTGCTTGAGCAGGGGGTTGGACTAGAAGACCTCCAAGGCCCCTGATTATTATTATTACCAGTTAACAGCCGAGATGGGTGTTTCTCAGCTTGAAGACGGGGGGGGGGGGAATTCTGGGAGTTGAAGTCCACCCATTTTCTAGCTGCATGTAGGTAGAGAAAGGGACTGTGTGTAGCTGAGACCTCAGCCCATCAAAACTGCATGTTACCTTAGCAAATTGATCGAGGACTCCCCACCGTGCTTTTCTCTGTTTTTTTTCTTCTTTAAAAACAAGCTCAGGAAACTGTGCCTCGGCTGTTTCCTGCTAGACTCTTCCTGGCCAGGAGGCTCTGAACGTTTACCGGCGCCCCACCCCCACCCCGGTGCAGAAATCCGAATTCAAAACCTGGGTCAGCAAAAGCCAACTTGTTCCCTGTTCAAACTCGCCCAGCAATTTTAGGAGCCCTGGAAATATTTCAAGGAAGGCCCACTCTTAAAATTGACGGGATGGTTTGCTGTGACTTAAGTTGTGGCTAATGGAAGATAGTGGAAGATAAATAAGATTAATGGAAGATAAATCATTCAGACTGCCTTGGAGGCCAGGACTTGAGAAGGACTTAAAAAGCACCCCACCCTGTCCCGTTTTGGGGTTCCCTCCTCAAAGCCAGAGAGCTGGGTCAGGTGGGCCCAAAATGCCAAGGACTCTGATAATAAACAATCTGTATTTATAGTTCATTTAGCAACCGTTCAAAGTTACAACAGCACTGAAAAAAGCCACTTATGACCGTTTTTCACACTTACGACGGTCGCAGCATCCCCCGCGGTCACGTGATCAACATTCGGACGCTTGGCAACTGACTCATACTTATGACGGTCGCGGTGTCCCGGGGTCACGTGATCCCCTTCTGACAAGTAAAGTGAGATTCACTTTACAACCGTGTCACTGAGTAACTGCGGTGGTTCACTCAACAACTGTGGCGAGACAAGTCGTAAAATGGGGGGAAACCCGCTTAACAACCGTCTCGCTTAGCAACGGACCACCTGTATTGTATTTAGCGGACTATTCATGTTTTTAACTTTTCGTGCCTAACGTTCTAATGTGTTTGCTTGTTCGTTCGTACTGCAATTGTCTTATTTCTGTATTCATGGCCTTGTCCGTCGGCCAGAGCGAGACACAGAGTTTGTCAAATTTAATAAATAAATCAAATTAATTTGCATTTCTGAGCTGTACCTACCCAGTTTTTTTTTAGCTATGGCCTCGTTAAAAAGGCTGGGCCTGGGGGTTATCCGAAACACGGAGGAAGGAAGGATTAACCACCAGCCGGTTGGGTTATAGAACAATCTCTGAATACAGCTTGCCATGAGCCATTTCCAATGAATAACAGAGTTGGAAGGGACCTTGAAGGTCTTCTAGTCCAACCCCCTGCTGAAGAATGAGACTCTATACTATTCCGGACAAATGGTTGTCCAATCTCTTCTTAAAAGCTTCCAGTGATGGAGCACCCACAACTTCTGGAGGCAGGTTGTTCCACTGGCTAATTGTTCTCACTGTCGGGAAATTTCTCTTTAGTTCTGGTTTTGATCTCTCTTGATCGATGGCTGGAAACTGACCAAGCCTGGAACTAAGGAGGAATTTCCTGACCATCAGAACAATTCATCAGTGGAACCACAAATTGTCTCCAGACGTTGTGGGTGCTCCAACACTGGAAGTTTTCCCGAAGAAACTGGACAGCCAAAGTTTGTCTTGACACGGTACAGGATCTCCTGCTTGAGCAAGGGGTTGGACTAGAAGACCTCCAAGGTCCCTTCCAACTCGGTTCCCGGCATTTGATTATTACACTCTGTGTCAAAGCAGAGAAGAAAGAGACCCTTTGCTGGGTTGAATCATGGCTACTTGTGCTAACCAGGGTTGGCTGGGTTCACCCAACATGCGAAGGGGCAGAAGGGAATTTTGGGGCGATTTTTTTCGCCCCCCCCCAAATTGAGGCTTGGCACCTGGAGGTCCCTGGTCAGCCAAGGTGATCCTTCCAGCACTGTGTAACAGCCCCCTCCGTACTGTGCATCGGAGGTTGGGGAAGGGGCCTCTCCACACCACGTGTTGCAACTCATTTTCATGCTCCCTCTCTTCCTCCTCGCATTATGCAAGGAACTACAATAGGAGCAGCTGCTCCTCGGAGCATTGAGGCAGAAGGGGGGGGGGGTGTAAAAAAAAATGCAGGACACAGGAGGCACTCCGTGGGGGGGAAGAACAGAGGGTCAGGGTTAAAGCCGCCTTTAAAAAGAGGGCCAGCCTAACCATTGCCGAAAAAGAGGGAGGGTTCAGAGAAGCCCCCCTCCCCAATCAAGGCACACCCCAAGCCCGAAATGTGCAATTTCTAAGCTTTCACCAGAAACCTCTTTCCTTGGAAAAAAAATTTTTGCCTCCAGCCAGGAAAAAGGAAAAGTCTGAATTTGCCAACAGATGGAATAAATTCAAACGTCTCCCGCCGGCAATGCAAAGCAAGACATTCCAAGGATCCAACACCCCCTCCCCAATTTTCTCCCTGAACAGGAATCTTATTGGGGGGGTGGGGGGAGGAGAATCAGGGAGGGAAGCCCCCTCCCCAAACAGGCCTCGCTTCCCAGAGGAAGTGGCTGGGAAGTGGCAAGCAAGCAAGCACCTTTGCAGGCAGAACTGGGGGCAGGAAAAAAAAAGGGGGGGCTGGTTTATTGAGGTGGCAACTGCTGATGTGAACTGGGGTTCCCAGCATCCAGTGGCCGTTAAAGTGTTTCTCTCTTGCTCCTGAGTAAGTGCGCCCAGAAGCACTTCCTCCCTCCAGGCCTTTGCTCCCCATGAATGGCCTTTTTGGGGGGTGGGAAGAGGTGTTTGTCCCATGCAAAGGGGAAAATTGGGGGGAGGGCTCTGGCTACAGACCAAGGCACCCCAAAGGTGCCAGGCCAGAGAGAGGTCAGGCTGCAGGAAGGGAACCGCTCGATGGGGAATGGCGGGGTGGTGGGACCCCTCCCCAAGGACATAAGCAACTGCCCCCCCTCCCCAGATTGCTCCTTCCTGACCAGAGGCAGGCAGGGTGAAGAGAGACCCCCCCCCCAGTTCAGCCTATCTGAGGAGGCTGGTTTGCAGCTGCACTGCAGAAGACCCCCACCCATGTCTTTGCTGCTAGGAGTTTCACTTTCGCCCCAAGAGGCCAAGGTCTGCTTAGGGAAAGGCCTTGCCCCCCCCCAGCCTGCCCGAGAGGGGGGGGGCTTTTTATGTTCTCCTGGGCTCCAGCGTGGGGAGAAAGGCGCCCTTGACCTCGGCAGCACCTGGGTAAGGGCAAAGGCCCTTTCCCCAGCATTTCTCCCCCCCCCCGCAAGCCCCAGCGCCACATCTGCACATCTGGAGGGGCGAGTTCCGCGACTCTCCCCCTCCCTCCGCGGGGCCCGGCCCGCCCTTCCCCCGCGCGCCTGACAGCCCAGCCCGCGCCCACATTCCTGCCGCCAAAGGTAGGGGGGGAGGACCGCTTTTGTCCGCCCTCCTGCCCACGCGGTCCCGGTTCTCTTCCCCTGCACACGCACACACACACACAAAACACACACACACAGAGCCGCGATGGTGTAAAGGAGGCCTGCCAGAGTGCTGCGGGCCCCTCTTCCTCTCCCCCCCCTTCTCCCCCCAGAAAGGAGAGAGGAGGAGGGGAGAGAAAGAGGGGGGGAAGGAGAGAGAGGGAGAGAAAGAGAAAAAGAGGGAGGGAGGGGGAGAGAGGAGGAGGGGGAGAGGGAAAGAAAGAGGAAGAAAGGGAGAGGGAGGGAGGGGAAGAGGAAGAGAGGGCGAGAGAGAGAGAAAGAAGAGGAGGGAAAGAAAGGAAGGGGAAAGAGGAAGGGAAGAAAGAAAGGAAGGGAGAGAGAGAAAGAGGAGGGAGAGAGGGAAAGAAAGAGGAAGGGGGAAAGAGAAAGAGAGAGGAAGGAGGGAAAGAGAGAAAGAGGAAGGGGGGAGAGAGAGAGAGAGGCCGCCGCCCGCCTTTACCTGCCCAGCCCGGCCAGCTTGTCCATGTCGAGGGCCAGGTGGGTGACCGGGGACATCGCGGGCCCGGCCGGGCAGAGCTGCCGGCTGAGCCCGGGCAGCGTGCGGGGCGGGCGGGCTTGGCGGCGGGGCTCCGGGGAGCGCGCGGGGGACCCGGCCGGCTCCATCGGGCGAGAGAGGCTCCGGCTCTTCCCTCCTGCGCGCCAAAGAGGAGCCGCGGCGCCCGGGCCCCTCCCCTCCCCCGCCCTCCCCGCCCCGCAGCTGCCGGCCCCCCCCCCCCCGCTCCCGCCCTCCCTCCTCCGGGCAGCCCCGCAATCAGATTCGAAAAATAACAGAGCCAAGAGGCGCAGCGCCAACCAATGGCCGGCCGGCTGCGCAAGCGGAGGAGGGGAAAATGCGCAAAACCGCAGCGGGGAAAGAGGAAGGCGGGGGGGGGGAGGGAGAGGAGGAGGGGGGTGCAGGGAGCACGTGACTTCCCTTTTTTTTGCAGCCTGGAGGGGGGGTCTGCCCCCCCCCTCCCCAACCCACTCCCCGCACAGAAAAGGGCAAGCCGGCGGTGCGCGTGATGGGGCGGCAGCCTCTTCCTCCACCGGGAGGCCTGGCGGGGGGCGGGGGGGGTCTCTTGGGGATGGGGGCAATTGAGGAGGCGATTTGTGGTCCGGGAGGAAGGGCGCCTTTGCACCCCCCCTCAAGGGCCGCAGATGACGCCTCTGCGGGCCTGATTCTCAGCCCTCTCCCCAATCTGGATTTAATCTCTTATTTCTCCACCCCATCTCTCTCTCTCTCTTTCATTCTGTCATTCTCTCTCTCATTCTTTCATTATCACTCATTCTTTTTTCTATCTCTCATTCTTTTTCTCTCCTTTTCCTCTCTTTCTCTCATTCTTTTTCTTCTTTCTCATTCTGTTTTTCTCATTCTGTCTCATTCTCTATCTCCTTCTTTCATTCATTCTATTTCATTTTCATTCTCTCATTCTTTCATTTTCATTCTCATTCTTTTTTCTGTCTCTCATTCTTTTTCTCTCCTTTTCCTCCTTCTTTTTCTTCTTTCTCATTCTGTTTTTCTCATTCTGTCTCATTCTCTATCTCCTTCTTTCATTCATTCTATTTCATTCTCATTCTTTCATTTTCATTCTCATTCTTTTTCTCTCCGTTTTCTCTCATTTTTCTTTCTCATTCTGTCTTTCTCATTCTCTATCTCATTCTCTCATTCTTATTCTCATTCTTTCATTATCATTCTCTCTTATTTTTCTTTCTCATTCTCTTTTTCTTCTCTCTCATTCTCTCTCCTGCACACACACAACTTATGCCTTTGGAACACTCCTGCTCCTTACCCACTGCCTTCCAATCCTTTCCTTCCAATCCAAGATAAGAACTGTGTTTGCTAATAAATAAGCAAACAAACTCAAATAGGCAGAGCTGCCACAAGAAAGGTAAAGAAAGTTAAAAGAAAGGAAAAAAAAGTCAGGGTGAGATGAGGGAACAAAAAGACTTTGGCCGCACAATCCGGGAGTTGCATTCTTGGCATTTTATGCATGACTTACCTTCCGCTGCTTCCTTGCCACACCTCCCCACTCCTTTTCCACCGAGGGGCTGGATGGGAGCTGAAAAAAGGTGGAATAAGGGGCTGAAAAAAGGTGGAATAAGCAAAGGAAAACCTGGCCTGGAAGGGTAGACAGATGGGATACAAGTCTGATAAGCTCCGGTTGTGGCAGGTGGAGAGGAGAAGTAGGACTGTTGTGGGTTGTGTATCCTTGTCGCCGTTTGTGTAAATAAACAGGTGCTTTCAGCCTGTCCAGGGTCTGTAGCACACACATGCTCCTTTATGTGGCAATTGATGAGTTAAAGCTCAGGTAGACCACAACGGGGCCTAAAATTTCCGTTGCTAAGCAAGACGGTTGTTAAACGGGCTTTGCCCCATTTTATGAACGGTCTTGCCACGGTTCTTAAATCAGGGGTCTTCAAACTTGGCCCTTTGATGACTTGTGGACTTCAAATTCTGGGAGTTGGAAGTCCACAAGTCATAAAAGGGCCAAGTTTGAAGACCCCCGTCTTAAATGAATAAAAAAGTTGGAAGGGACCTTGGAGGCCATCTAGTCCAATCCCCTGCTTAGGCAGGAAACCCTACACCATTTCAGACAATCCTTGACAGAAAATATCCAAGCAATTCAAAGTCTCCCTCAAAGGGCCAGAAATGAACCACGACAGAATCAAGAAAGTTCTAAAATCCTGGACAATCTTTAGGCGGCGTCAGCCCAAAAAAAGGTAACACAATCCTTGGCTTCATAAACAGAGGCATAGAATCAAAATCGCGTATAAAGTATGAGTGCCGCTTTGTAAAGCCTTAGTAAGACCACACCTGGAATGCCGCATCCAGTTTTGGTCACCAAATGACAAAAAAGATGTTGAGACTTTGAAAAAAAAAGTGCAAAGAAGAACAACTAAGATGATCAAAGGCCTGGAGACTAAAACATATGAAGAACGGTTGCAGGATTTGGGTTTGGCTAGTCTGGAGAAGAGAAGGACCAGGGGGGACATGATAGCAGTATTCCAGTATTTGAGAGGCTCCCCCAAAGAAGAGGGGGTCCACCTATTTTCCAAAGCACCAGAAGGCAGGACAAGAAACAATGGATGGAAAATAAGGAGAGAAGCAACCTGGAATTAAGGAGAAACTCCCTAACAGTGAGGACAATTAACCAGTGGAACAGCTTGGCACCAGAAGTTGTGGGTGCTCCATCACTGGAAGTTTTTAAGAAGAGAGTGGACAAGTCACTTTTTTGAAATGGTGTAGGCCGGTCTCCTGCTTGAGCAGGGGGATTGGACTAGAAGACTTCCAAGGTCCCTTCCAGCTCCATTTTGATTGATAGGCCGTGTTTAACGCACACACCCCACCCCGATGTGATTGCAGAAACTGGCTCACATTTTCCATCTTCGAGTGGCCGGCAGCTGGGCCTGGCTGCAGCTCAGCTCAGTCCAGAGGTCGGGCGTGGTGTGAGAGTGACACACACACACGCACCTTGGCAGGGGAGGGAAAGTGGCAGCTGCTTCTGAACCACGGTTATCGGTTTGGCACCAGGCACCCGACGAAGGGCGTCTCTTTTGGCCTTCCAAAGGCGACTTCAGCGGGAGAATTATCATCCGCGGAGGGGCCGGCGGCTCCAGCTGGACATGGCTGCACGGAAGGCGCTACTTGGGGGTGTGCCAAGGAGGGAGGGAGGGTCTCGCCTTGACTCCCAGGGAATGTGCTTCAGGGCCTGGGAGGACCCCCCACCCGTGGTCCTTTTGCCAAGATTTGGCCACCCCAAAGGGATACACAGCTCTCTCTTTTATTCTCTCTTAGTCTCTCCTCTCTCTCTTATTCTCTCTCTTTCTTTCTTTTTTCTCTCTCTCACCTCTTTCTCTTTCTTCTCTCTCTCTTTATCTTTCTTTTTCTTCTCTCTTATTCTCTTTCTCTTCTCGCTCTATTTCTTTCTCTCTCTCCTCTCTTTCTCTCTCTTATTCTGTTATTCTCTCTCTCCTCTCTCTTTCTCTCCTATTTCCTCTCTCTCATGTCTCACCTACACACACGTGTCTCTCTCACACAAGCCTCTCTCACACAAATCTCCCTCACATACATACAAATCTCTCTCACACATACACACAGTCTCTCACATGCACATACACACAGTGTCTCACACAAACATTTCACACAGAATTATCTCTCTCACACACACAGGTCTCTCCCTCACATACATACACACCTCTCCCTCTCTCTCTCTCACACACACACACACACACATAATGTCTCTCACATGCACACAAACACATACACAGGCACAGCCCTCTCTCACACACAAAGTCTCTCTCATGCACATAAACACACTTCCCTCACACAGACACACATCTCTCGCACTCACACGAGTCTCGGTCACACACACATGCAAGTCTCTCTCTCACACACACACAGAGTTGCTTTGCAATTGCCCAAAATGGCTGCCCTTGGGGGGGGGGAGGAAAGTCAGCTCACAGTAAAGCCGCTTCTGAGTCAGCTCCCCTAACTAAATAATTGCTGGTTTTATTAATATATAAAAAGGGGGAAGTAGGAATTAATTTGGAACCTAACCCTCCTTGCGTGAAATTGGAGCTCTTTGTAGCCTTCCATAATGGAGGCCAGGCGTCTTCCAATGAATTGAAAATTATTATTATTATTTTTAAGCACACAGCCTGGAGACAAAAACATACGAAGAACGGTTGCGGGACTTGGGTTTGGCTAATCTAAAGAAAAGAAGAAACAGGGGAGACATGTAAGCAGTATTCCAGTATTTGGGGGGCTCCCCCAAAGAAGATGGGGGTCAATTTATTCTCCAAAGCGCCAGAGGGCAGGACGAGAAACTGGTTGGAAACTGATCAAAGAGAGAAGCAACCTGGAATTAAGGAGAAACTTCCTGACAATGAGGACAATTAACCAGTGGAACCGCTTGCCACCAGAAATCGTGGGCGCTCCATCACTGGAGATTTTCAAGAAGAGGCTAGACAGTCACTTGTCTGAGATGGTACTATAGGTTCTCCTGCTTGAGCAGGGGGCTGGACTAGAAGACCTCCAAGGTCCCTTCCAGCTCTATTCTATCTGCAGGTTAGAGGAAAAGGACATTCAAATGGATTCTTTGCCTCTAGCTTCAATCATCTCCAATAATTAATCCTAATGTAAGGATTAATTATTTCTGATTTCTGTGCCAGGGAAATATCTTGAGGGGTTTCTGAGCTGGGGTCTCTGAATTTAATTCCTTCAATACTGGGGGGGTTCAGAAGCTGATGAAGTTTGGGTCCCCTCCTTACGGACACACGTGGGAACCGGAGCAAATATGCTGGGAGAGGCAATTGTGAGTTTGCAACACGTCAGGGCCTGCCTACCAGCTCTTTCACATTTTGGGTTGCAAAGACACAAAGCAAAGGGAACAATTACAGGGTTCAACAGCCTGCGATGAATAACGCAGGAAATATGTTTTTGTTGTCATCGTTGAGGTCTTGTGGGATTTTCCTGGCAGCAAAAAGGATTCTTGGCATCTTCTGCCAAAAAAAAATAATAATTACAAGAATCATAAATGAAATAAATGATCTACAAAAATTACAGACACAAAGACCCAAAAAGAAAACAGTGTAAAGCAGAGCGAATAACTTCCCCCTTCACCCCAGCGAATAAAAACAATTTTAATAGCAAACCACAGCATGATCTGTCTTCCTCCTAAGGTCCCGTGTCTTAATTAAAAAAATAAAATAAAATAAACTATAACATAAACAACAGTTCATTTAGTGAGTGTTCGAAGTTACAACGGCACTGAAAAAAGTGACTTACAACCGTTTTTCACAGTTAACGACCGTCGCAGCATCCCCATGGTCACGGGATCAAAATTCTGACACTTGGCAACTGACTCGTGTTTACGACGGTCGCAGCGTCCCGGGGACTACCTGTATTTTTATCTATCTATATTCCCCGTGGATGCTTTAACCTTTCTGGATGTTTCTGTTGGTTCTTTTTGTCATCTGCCCTGAACCTGTATGGATTCGAAACCCAGAAGAACGAAATAAAGCAGGCAGAAATTCAGCAGGTACAGCCCTGTTTAGGAAGAACTACACATTCCCTTCCGGTAGCAACGTGACTCCACCTGGCAGAGATATTTTGGCAACGTAACTCCACCTGGCAGAGATATTATTGCAAGGTGCCCAGTCTTTTCTTTCTTTCTTTCTTTCTTTCTTTCTTTCTTTCTTTCTTTCTTTCTTTCTTTCTTTCTTTCTTTCTTTCTTTCTTTCTTTCTTTCTTTCTTTCTTTCCCCCCCAAAGCAGTCTCCTCCTCTTGCTCCCAGACTGGCTGGGAATCATGGGCCCTGCAGTCCAAACCTGTTGCTCCGTCTCCCAGACAAAGAGGCTGAAAAACAGTTTTTAATCCCAGAGCTGTAACCATATTAAATACCACTGTATACGTGCAACGTTGAAGTGCAATATCAGGGGCAGCGCGAGGCAGCGTGAATGGAATGCGAAGGATGCGTGTACATAACGCGTGTTCTTGTGGTTTTGACTTGTGTGTGTAGTGCGCACTGTGGACAGCACTTAAATTTCGTTCTGAGTTACACAAGGGCAATAAAGATATTCTATTCTGTTCTATTCTACGGCAGGCTCGGAGGCCCAGTGGTTGCTAGGATGCACCTGTTGCCTAGCAACCCTGTTGTGGCTGCGGTTGCCAGGAGCTGGAAGGAACTACCACTCCCACAATGCCTGGCCTGAGATGGCGGGAGGGGGGGGGCTGAGGTTGCCATGGCTGCCCCTGCAAACAATATGGCCGCCCCCAGCCCTGCTGGCTAGCAAGGAGCAGAGGCACCATGGCCCACGGAGACCTGGATGAGGAGAGCCTGAACGAGCTCTACACCTGGGTGGACGCCATCCCTCTCTCCCGCCCGAAGAGGAACATCACCCGCGACTTCAGCGATGGAGGTTTGGGGTGGGGGGGCAAGGGGGGGAGGCGTGAGTCTGGGAAGCAGCCATCCCCAACCGGGCGCCCTCCAGAGCTGGCCAGTCTTCCTGCATCTTCAGCCCCCCCCCCCAAACACACACAACTCTCCGGAGGGCGCCCGGTTGGGGATGGTGGCCTCCACTGTTGCAGAAATCAGAGGCACCCTGGAGACCCCTCCCCTTTTAGCAGCCTTCAGCCCCATCCTCTCCCCCCCCCCATATCCAGCCCCTTCCTCTGGGTCAGGGGATGGAGTGGGTGCTCCTTGGGGGGTGGAGAGCGCTGCAGAAGCATCTGCGCAGGGGGGGTGCTGGGCAGTGGGGGGTCTGCAGGGATGGGAGGACCCCTGGGGGACCCCCGGCAGTGCTTACAAGCTCCTCTTCAAGGGATGCCCTGCGAGAATTTGAAAAGCTTTCCCAAATTTGGCCATTTTCAGGTCTATGGACTTCAACTCCCAGGATTCCCCAGCCAGCATCGCCATTGCTGAGAATTCTGGGAGTTGAAGTCCACTCAGCCTTAATGGGTTGAGGAACATCGAATTAGGTCAGGACAAGAAGACTGTGGGAAGACAGGTATGTCTCGACTTACAAGTTCATTTAGTGACCTTTCAAAGTTACAACGTGACTCGTGACCATTTTTCACACGACCATCGCAGCAGCCTCCCCGTGGTTAATTCAAGCGCATCCCCACAGCCAGGGGATCAAAATTCAGACACTTGGCAACTGACTCATATTTATGATGGTTGCAATGTCCCGAGTTCACCCGATCCCCTTGGGTGACCTTCTGACCAGTCAAAGTCAGCGGGGGAAGCCGGATTCACTTAACAACCGTGTTCCCAACTGAACAACTGCAGCGGTTCACTCAAGGACGATGGCAAGGAAGGTCGTGAAATGGAGCCAGATCCCATTACAGTTGTAAGTTAAGGACGTCCCTCGTTTTTATCGCCCATCCAGTTCTGGTTGCCGAGGTGGTGAAGTTTTATTTTCCCAAGATGGTGGAAATGCACAATTACGCTCCAGCGAATTCCACACAACAGAAGCTCTCCAACTGGGGACACCTGAACAGGTCGGTATTCCACAGATAAAGTCAGCGTCCAAAATCGCCCATCCTAGATCAACAGAGGTCGGCCGTGGTCCATTGGGAAACGCCTCACCAGAATATTTTTAAGCCTGTTTTCTGGTGGTTTGGAAGCATTAGATCCCGAAACGGCCCTGTGAATATTGATATACAGGAGGTCCTCGACTTAGGACCGTTTTTTACCCTTATACGGCCGTTGCTGCGTTCCTGTGATCACGTGATTTACATTCGGAGGCTTGACAACTGACTCGTATTTAGGACGGTTGCCGTGTCCCGGGGGGGTCACGTGATCCCCTTTTGCGTCCTTCTGACAAGCAAAGTCGACAGGGAAGTCAGATTCACTTAACGGCTGTGTTCCTAGCTTAACAACTGCAGCGATTCGCTTAACGACCGTGGCAAGAAAAATCTAAAAGGAAGCAAAAGTCACCCCACGGTCACGGGATCAAAATTCAGACGCTTGGCCGGTGACTCAGACTTATGATGGCCGCAGTGTCCCGGGGGGGATCCCGTGATCCCTTTTTGTGACCTTCTGACAAGCAAAGTCAGTGAGGAAGCCAGATTCCCTTAACAACCGTGTCTGCAGTGATTTGCTTAACAATTGGCGCAAGAAAGGTAGTAGACAAAATTCACTGAACGGAGGACTCACTTAGCAACTGAAATTTTGGGCCAAATTGTGGCCATAAGTCGAGGACTAATTGCAGTGGGCCAGTGGGCCAAGATCTCCATTGTATGGGAAGGTCTCCACCTGCCTCTTTCTGGGTGTGCCTAGAATAGAATAGAGCTGGAAGGGACCTTGGAGGTCTTCTAGTCCAGCCCCCTGCTCAAGCAGGAGACCCTATGCCATTTCATTCAAGTGTCTGTCCAGTCTCTTCTTAAAAACCTCCAGTGATGGAGCACCCACAATTTCTGGTGGCAAGCTGTTCCAATGGTTAATTGTCCTCACTGTCAGGAAATTTCTCCTCAGTTCCAGGTTGCTTCTCTCCTTGACTAGTTTCCATCCGTTGCTTCTTCTCCTGCCTTCAGGTGCTTTGGAGAATAAGTGGACCCCCTCTTCTTTCTGGTAGCCCCTCAAATACTGGGATACACCTGCTCGGTTCCATGTCTCTTTTTCAGGAAAGTGTTGAACAAATTGAATTTTTCCATCCCGGAGGACATCGTCCGGAAGATTGCCCAGTGCGCCCCTGGAGTGGTGGAGTTGGTGCTGATCCCGTTGAGACAGAAGATTGAGGAGAAGCAGAAGCAAGCCAAGATATCCACCAGTTCTTACCAGGTCAGTAGAGCTTGGACAATGCTCATCTGAGCAAACGTGGACCTCTGGAGGTCTTGTCCTTCCTTAGCCCACCCAACAGTCATTCTTCTCCAATGTACAAGCAGGCTGTGCCACGAGGGACAGCAATTTCCCCCTAAACCACGGGTAGGCAACCGTGGCTCTTTTATGATTCGTGGACTTCAACTCCCAGAATTCCTGAGCCAGCATGGCTCAGCTTGGAAACCTCTCCCTTTCCCCTCAGCATGGCTGGCTCAGGAATTCAGTTGAAGTCCACGGGTCATAAAAGAGCCAAGGTTGCCTACTCCTGGTCTAGGAGGCTCACCGCTTAGAACAGGGGGACTTAGGACAGGAGTAGGCAACCTTGGCTCTTTTATGACTCATGGACTTCAACTCCCAGAATTCCTGAGCCAGCATGAGGGAACTATGGCCCCTTCATGACTCGGGAACTTCAACTCCCAGAATTCCTGAGACAGCATGGGGAAACTATGGCCCCTTCATGACTGGTGGACTTCAACTCCCAGAATTCCTGAGCCAGCACGGCTCAGCTTGGAAACCTCTCCCTTTCCCCTCAGCATGGCTGGCTCAGGAATTCTGGGAGTTGAAGTCCACGGGTCATAAAGCGGCCTAGGCCAGAGGTAGGCAACCTTGGCTCTTTTATGACTCATGGACTTCAACTCCCAGAATTCCTGACCTGAGCCAGCATGGGGGAACTATGGCCCCTTCATGACTCGGGAACTTCAACTCCCAGAATTCCTGAGCCAGCATGGCTCAGCTTGGAAACCTCTCCCTTTCCCCTCAGCATGGCTGGCTCAGGAATTCTGGGAGTTGAAGTCCACCAGTCATAAAAGAGCCAAGGTTGCCTACCCCTGCCCTCAACCTCTTGCGAATCTCTCTGCAAAGGACAGCTAAATTTATCTCGCTGGTTGGGGGATCCTTGACAGGAACCTACCAGATCCTGGAGGCAGAAAAGCCAAGGTTTTGAAAACAAAACGACTGTACAGCTAGTCCTTGATTTATGGACCTCAATTGAGCCCAACCTATTCATTGCTAAGCGAGACATGTCTTAAGTGAGTTTTGCCCCATTTTACGATCTTTCTTTACCATCGTTGTTAAGTGGATCACTTCAGTTGTTAAGTTAGCAACACGGTTGTTAAGTGAATCTGGCTTTCCCATGGACTTTGCTTGCCAGACGTTCACAAAAGGGGATTGCGTGACCCCGGGACACTGCAACCGTCATAAGTACGTGCCAGTTGCTGAGCCTCTGAATTTTGATCACGTGACCGTGGGGACGCTGTGACGGTCGCAAGTGTGAAAAGCAGTATACTAGGTCACGTTTTTCATTGCCGTTGCAACATGGAACGGCCACTAAATGAAAAGTTGTAAGTCAAGGACTACCTGTGTGTCATGCAGCGCAAAGCCCTCACAGCGTGAGGTTGCTCCTCTCTGGGTTTCGACCTGGAACTTGTAGAGGAGATCCCCCGCCAAAGCAGGAGATCCATGGAGATCCACACAGAGGGATCCATGTGGCGTTTTCAGCCTCAGACAGCGGAAGACACGTATTTTAGCTCTGGGAGGACATCTCCAAGGGCGGCCCCACGTACAGACCTTTGCAGTAGTCAACCTGTGAAATGGCCAGGGTCTAAGTGACGGTCAGAAGGTCCCTCCCAATTTAGGCACTCTCTGAATCCAGCTTGAAAGATGATGGGGGGGGGGGATAATGGCAAACATACCCTCTCTCTCTCTCTTTTTTCTTCTTCTTTTTACGCCGTCTTTCCTTCCTCTTCTGCTTCTTTCCAGGGCCGGCCACCAACTCCTCTGGGCTGCTGCAGCCTTTGCTCCTTCCCGACTCCATTGCCCCAGGTTTATGCCTTTCGCCACTCCCCTTTCACCTGCCTGGAGACACACCTTGCTGCTTTCCGTCTCTCTGTCTGTTTGTCTGAATCAAAAGCCACAAAAAGGTGGGGAAGGGAGGGGATGATCTTGCCAGATGCTGCTTGTTTTAAGAGGAAAAAAAGAGGTTGCTTCGAAAGGGTCAGCACCTAGGTCAGGGGGTCCCCAAACTTGGCAACTTTCTGGACTTCAACTCCCAGAATTCCCCAGCCAGCAGGGGGAGCTGACGTCCACAAGTCTCGAAGTTGCCAAGTTCGGAGAGACGCCTGACCTGGACCAATACAGGAAGTCCTCGAATTAGGGCAAAGGACCCCAACCTATGGGGCGCAGCGCACTACCGGGCCGTGGCCTCTTGGCCCTCAGGCCGCGTGAGTAGCTGGGCAGTGCACACGTGTGTGTGCACGTGCTCACCCCCTCGTCCCATCGTTGCCGCAAGTGTTCCGCGGGCGGTGGCAACGACGCTAGTACCGTGCGGGCGATGGCATTGCCGCGAACCTTGCGCAGGCGGTAGCGCGCCACATGGGCGGTAGCACAGCACATGAAGGCAGCGGTATTGCCGCTAACCTTGTACGGGTGGCGGCATCTCTGCAGGCTGCAGCACAAGCCAGGTGG
Source organism: Azemiops feae (assembly GCA_023970755.1). Taxonomy (NCBI): domain Eukaryota; kingdom Metazoa; phylum Chordata; class Lepidosauria; order Squamata; family Viperidae; genus Azemiops; species Azemiops feae. The sequence goes on from JALGBA010002575.1 coordinate 16,254, forward strand.
GGCACAGCACGAGCCTTGGGTGGGGGCGGTGGTGGTGTGATGCTCACGCTGGTGGCGGCATTGCTCCGGGCCACGGCACACGAACCTTGCACGCAGCGGCAGCAGAGCGATCCTCGCACCAGTGGCATCGCCGCAAGCCTGGCGGCGGTGATGCCACAAGCCTCACACAGGTGCCGGTGTCGCTGAGAGCCTTGCATACATGCTCGCAGCCCCGTTTGCGTAGTGCGCATGCTCGCGGCCTGTTTGTGCCCGCGCGCAGCTGTAGCCACATTCATGTTTGCCCATGCGTGCGTAGGGTGCCTGCACCTCCCTCTCACACTGGGCCGCCAACCCAGAAAGGTTGGAGACCCCTGTATGATAGCCCTGGTGGGACAAGGCAACGTAGACTTATGAGTAGAGCTGTCCATGGTCCTGAAATGCAGGGGGCGCATACAGGCAGTCCTGGACTTATGACCACAATTGAGCCCAAAATTGTTGTAAAGTGAGCTTTGTCCCATCTTACAACCTTTCTTGTCATTGTTGTTAAGTGAGTCACAGCATTTAGAATATAGGACATAGAATAATAGAGTTGGAGGGACCTCGGACGGCTTCTAGTCCACGGGTAGGCAACCTTGGCTCTTTTATGACTTGTGGACTTCAACTCCCAGAATTCCTGAGCCAGCATGGGGAACTGTGGCCCTTTATGACTCGTGGACTTCAACTCCCAGAATTCCTGAACCAGCCTGGCTCAGCTTGGAAACCTCTCCCTTTCCCCTCAGCATGGCTGGATCAGGAATTCTGGGAGTTGAGGTCCACCAGTCATAAAAGAGCCAAGGTTGCCTACACCTGGTCTAGTCCAACCCCCTGCTCAAGCAGGAGACCCTCTACCATTCCATATAAGTGACTATCCAGTCTCTTCTTAAAAACCTCCAGTGACGGAGCACCCACAACCTCTGGTGGCAAGCTGTTCCACTGACTGATTGTTCTCGCCGTTAGGAAATTTCTCCTTAGTTCTAAGGTGCTAATTGCGAAGTTAGTAATCCCGGGTGTTAAGTGACTCTAACTTCCCCATGGACTTTGCTTGTCAGAAGGTCGCAAAAGGGATCACAGGAACTCCGGGACACGGCGACTGTCATAAACACGTGCCAGGGGCCAAGTCTCCAGTTTTTTTTTCATGTGACCTGCAACAGTCGTGAGCATGCAAAACGGTCGTGTCATATTTTTTTCAGTACCTTTGTAACTTTGAACAGTCACTGAATTAATTGTCGTAAGTTGTGGACTGCTGATAGTTTTGAGCAGTAGTGTACACAATTACAGTATAACGTGGGCGAGAAACACCTAAAACAGTGTTGGCGAAACTTTTGGGCTTCACATATCAAAAATTAGGGAAATGTCTAACTTCTGATTTGTGTGTGTGTGTGTGTGTCTCACACACACACACACACACATCCCAAACAAATGAGAAACATTTCTCTATCTTCCTCCTATCTAGGCCACCCTAAACAGTGGCACTCAGTGGCAATGCCAAAGCAGCAGCAGACATCCAAGCCTCATCTTCAGCCTTAGTGCCCCCACTACCATCAAAACATGGGGGGGGGAGTTCCAGAGGTCATGAGACAGCCCAGCCCTCTCCTACCACGTCCAGAGGCCCCGTTCTCATGTGGCTTCTGCAGCCTCCAAAAATCATGCAGAACGGGGCATGCTTCTGAGAACGGTTTCAAGTGAACACTGGCGTGTCACTCAAAACATCATGGCGTATCACCTTTGACACGCGTGTCACAGGTTCGCCATCACTGATCTAGAACCGAGGCCCCCAACCTTTTGGGCACCAGGGGCCAGTTCCGAGGAGAGAGGTTTTTCCACGGACCGGAGGGGGCGTGGGTTTGTGTGCTGCCTGCATCCCACGGATGGGGCGTTGCTTGTTTGTGCGGACCGGTTGCTGGCATGCCGCGGCCCGGTACCGGTCCACGGACCGGGGGTTGGGGACCCCTGATCTAGAAGGTCTGCACTTTCCTGCCCCTCCCCAGGCCCAGTTCACCAGAATGATGTTCCATGTTGCCTGTCCTGTGCATGTTGAGTCATGTTGAGTCATGTTGACTAGTGGATGTTGACTTCTTAGCTGTGCAGAAGGAGCTGAAGCCCCCTTAGACCCTCCGTGAGTAAGTTTAGATTTGCACCTGAGGGCTATTGGAATAAAAAAAACCAAAATATTAGTAGAGGAAGGACTATCCTGAGCCGGATGTCAAGGAGCAGAAGAGGAATCCCTTGTTTTGCTCCGAAACAAAGGATCTCGGCGGAGAGATTCCCCAAAGGATTTATATAACCTGCCTGGAGGCCCAATCTGATCACGGCTGTTGTTGGAGATTGTGCAAAGCTTCCTGCTTAATTGAGAAAGCTTGGAAACACACCAGGGATCCACCCGAAGGAGAAAAAAGAGGCCACTTGTAATCGAAGGATAACTCAAAGGCAGATTAGATTAGATTAGATTTTTTTAGATATTAGATAGCCTTTATTGTCATTTTTTACTGTGGGCACAACGGCACACATTAAAAATGAAATTTAGTTGCTCGCTCTCAAAGTGTACACCTACATAACACACATTTAAACATTCTATATACAGCATATATATAGACCTACACCCTTACATATAAGTAACATGCAGTAGTGGGATTCAAATACCTGAACAACCGGTTCTCTACATGGACACTGCTTCCGGAAGTCCATTCTGGGCCTGGGCCTCTGAGGCCCAGAGCGGACTTCTGGAAGCAGTGTCCACGCACTTCCGGTGGGCCGTTCTGGGCCTGGGAGGTCTCCCTGGCTCAGAGCGGACTTCCGGAAGTGGCATCCATGCACTTCTGGCAATCCATTCTGGGCCTTGTGAAACAGGGCTAGGGCTTCAGCCGGTTTGCCGAACTCAACAAAAAATTAGCTACCGGTTCTGCCGAACAGGCGCAAACTAGCTGAATCCCACCACTGGTAACATATAAATATTAATCGTTGTCCATGTTAAATACATAGCGGGAGGAGGAAGCGTGAGAGTCCACAAGGTTAATACTGTATGGCACAAAACTGTGACTGAATCTGGATGTTCTGCTTCGGATACCACGGAGCCCCCTCCTCCCAGACAGTATTATTGGTGGTGCCGCTGGTTCTCCGTGGATCCCAATGTCATGGTTCCGACAGATGAAACTCTTCAAAGAACTTCGAGGCATCGCTTACCTTAAAGAATCTTTATTCGAGTAGCCTAGCATCGGCACGTACATAGGCAAAGCCAAAATCTGAATTCCCCTCCCCTGAGCACATAGTATCAAAGCACAATTCCCTCCTCTAATTAACACATTCTCCAATTAGTTTGAAATGCAGGCTTTCCCTCCAGTTCTTCCACCCGCCATTTCTTATCATCTCTTATTTCAAAAAACCTTGGTTCTCACACTAGTTACAATATTGTTATGTCTATCTAACTAAACTCCCGTGCACATTCCTCCTTCTCCCCCCCCCCAGTATCATCTAATTCTAACTCTAATCCTAAGAGTAAAACATAAGAAGGAAAAATGGCGACATCTCCATATGTTGTCAAAGCAAGAACATCCGATGTTAGCAGCGTTGACACCCAACTCAGAAAAAAAAGGCAAAGGTTGGCTGGCCATTAATCAAAGCCGAGCTGAATCTAAGGAACGGAAGTTGAACCCCAGCGCTGGTTGCCTTGGAAGTTCTCGCCCCAATGGTGCTTTCTCAAAAGGCACCTGGACTTTCTTGCGTTCGCCTTGAAGACGTTTCGCTTCTCGTCCGAGGAGCTTCTTCGGTTCCTCGGCTCAGCGAAGCGCCTTCAAGGAAAACCACCAAGAGAGTCCAGTGGTCACGCCGTCCCCTTTCGCCACCTTCGGACAAGCAAAGCCAAGGGGGAAAGCCGGGTGCGCTTAATAACCGCGTGGCTAACTTGACAGCTGCAATGAGCCACTTAACCGTTGTGGCCAGGGAGGCCGTAAAATGGGGCAAGACTCGCTTAGCAACAGAAATGTTGGGCTCTGTGGTGGCCGTAAGTCGAGGACTGCCTGAAGGGCATCAACCCCCTTCTCCGTTGGAGGAGATCGCTGCCTGGAAAGCTCTGGTCTGGTCTTGAAGGCCCCTCCCCCTTCTCAAGGCAGCCGCTTCCAGGCCTTGCGCAGGCCAGGTCACCGGTCTGTTTCCGTGACTTCTCTCTGGAACGGCAGGTTGAGGGGTGGTGGAGCGGGGAGGATGGCAGAGCGGGGAGGACAAGAGGGGGGGGCATAGCATTTGACGTGCAAACCGCTCTCCCTCTCTCTTGAAACAGGACCTGGGCATGCGCGCCATTGTGGAAGAGAACAGCTACATGGAGACAGGTAGGGCAGGCAGAGCAAAGGTGGGACAAGCCTGTTTTCATGGCTAAGGCAGGACTAGAACTCACCGCCTCCTGGTGATTGGCCCAAAGTCGCCCAGCCGGCGTTCACACCTAAGGCAGGACTAGAATTCACTGCCTCCTGGCGATTGGCCCAAAGTTACCCAGCTGGCTTTCACGGTTAAGGGGCGGGGGACTAGAACTCACCACCTCCTGGTGATTGGTGGGATAAAAATCTAATAAATAAAATAAAACATAAATAAAGATGTGTCTGTGGTTAAAAAGACCCCCCCCAAGCGCCCTTTAAAAACTCGAAAGAGGGTCCGCAAGCAGAGAGCTCTGGCTGAGGAGGGGGGTGTCGAGGGTCCCTTCTTGGGAGGGGCCCCCCTTTAATCCCTCTCTGGCATTTCACAGGCTACACGTCAAAGTCCAAACCCAACAGCACCGGAGCTTACACCAAGGACTCTCCCGGCTCGGAAGGGTGAGTACCTGAGGCGGCCCCCTTCAGGTGGGTGTCTTGAACCCCTGACCGGGGAATCCGGCAGGGGAGTGTGTCGAGGGACCTCTTTTCTCCTTTTCTGCCCTGTTGAACTGCAGCCCAGGGGGAGTCAAGAACACGGGTAGTCCTCGACTTACGACCGCAGTGGACGCCCAAATTTCTGTGGCTAAGTGGGACAGTTCTTAAGTGAGTTTTGCCCCCATTTTACGACCGTCCTTGCTGCGGTCGTTAAGCGAATCACCAACATTTTTGAGTCAGTAACACGGTCGTGAAGCGAATCTGGGCTTGCGCTTCGACTCTGTCAGAAGGCCGCAAAAGGAGATCATGTGACAAACACACACCCCTGGGTACACTGCAAACCATCATAAATACGAGTCCGTTGCCAGGCACCTGAAACTTGATCGTGTGACACTGGGGGGGGGGGGTGCCGCAACGGTTGTTCGGTGTGGGAAAAAAAACGGTCACAAGTCACTTTTTCCAGTCCCGCTGCGGCTTTCGAACCGTCGCCGAACAAAACGGTCGTAAGCCGAGGACTAGCCGTAAAGCAGGCCTGCGGGCGAGTGCCCTCGAGAAGGTGCCGAGGGAGAGCCAGGGCAGACGAAGATGGAGGGAGGGCTGGATTCCGTACCGCTTCTCCCAGGACTTCTTCCAGGGGAGGGGGGTGGGTGGCCAACGGAACTCCCTGCCACTGGAGGGGATTGTGATGCCTCTAAAGTGGGTTCAGGCCCTTCCGGGAAGAGAAGAGAGCCAGGCTGGGGATAGGCCAGGTGAAAACGTCTGCCGAACGTCTGGAAACACCTGGGCTTCCGTCTTCCTCAGAATGGAGTCTCTTGAACTCAGTTTCCTAGGATGGGGTGGGGTGGCGTGGCGTGGGGCACTGATGGGGAGGGGTCTTCTCTGCACGCAATGGGGGGGGTCCACGATTCGTGGGGTGTCACGCTCTGTGTAACTGCTCTCCGCTTGCAGGGGGCCCAAGGCACAGCCGGGCTACCCGGCGCCACTGCAAACTGACGCCCACCTGCGCCTGCACCTGGCCGAGCGGGAACAGGCCCTGCTGGCTTCCCAGGAGACCATCCAGGTGAGGGCAGGAGGCGTCTCACCTGGCACCCACGGATGGCATGGGGGAGGGGCAGGCTTTGCTCAGCCACCTTTTCTGCTCCTGGCCCTCTCGGCTTCTTCCCGCCTGCCCACCATTTCCAAGGGCCGAGTTCTTCCCAGAAGCCCCTGCAGGGCAAAGAGACGGTTGAGAGAGGGAAGGGACGGGAGAGAGGCAGTTGGGTCTGCAACCTTGACCACTTTAAGACTTGTGGACTTCAGCTCCCAGAAGTCCTCAGCCAGCTATGCATTCCTTTTGATGTGTATCCTCATTGTGGCCAGCTTATTCTTTTGCAAATCCCTTTCTCTGCAATCTCTCCACTCCAGAGGATAGAATAAAAAGAAAACAGGCCTGGCTGGTTGGGGAATTCTGGGAGCTGAAGTCCACAAGTCTTAAAATGGTCCAGGTTGCAGACCCCCCGGTCTAGTGGTTAGGGCACCAGGCTTGCCAGCGGGAAAGGGCGAGTTCTAGCCCTAGTCAGGTGATCCAAATTCAGCCGCTTGGTGACCGTCTCCTATTTACGACGGTCACAGCCTCCCGGGCTCGCCCGATCCCCTTTTTGCGACCTTCTCACCATCCAAGTCAAGAGGGAGGTGGGGGCGAAGCCAGATTCGCTGAACAACCCCGTTTTATTCATTTAACAACGGCGTGGATTGGCTTAAGAGCCCGGGCCAAGAAAGATTGTAACGTGGGGCCAAACTCATTTTTAGTGACCATCTCGCTTAGTGCTGCTCATAAGCCGAGGACCGCCCGTATTAGCCAAATCCCCCTTTGCTTTCTCCCTGGAGGAAGAGACGTGGGTCAAGAGTTTCCTGGGACTCTTAGGAAGCAGGCGAGGAAGGGTCCCTGGGGGTCCCTGGGGGGGGTCTTGGTTCCTCCCGCTGCTGCTTCTGAAGAAGGCGGCTTCTCCTGTTAGATTCTGCAGATGAAAATCCGCAGGCTGGAACACCTGCTGCACCTGAAGAACGTCCGCATCGACGACCTGAGCCGGCGCCTGCAGCAGGCGGACCCCAAGCGGAAGTGAGGACCCCTCCCTCCCAGCTGTGGTTCTCCAAGCGGAAGTGGAACTCACACGCGCATACACACACACACACACACACCGTCCCAGCTGTGGTTCTCCCTGCCGGGCTCCCTCCGTCCTTGGAGCGCCCACCGCTTTTCTGTGCAGCCCTCCAGCCTGGCTTGAGACGTTGGGAGCAGAAGGTCTTCCGGCTTGGGAAGGGCAACGTTTGGCCCAGCCGGCGGCCCCAAAACCCGAGTCCAGGGGAGACCATGCCCAGAGGGAAGAAGGCCGGGGTGACGTGGAGACATTCGGCCGCTTTCTCCGGATGACCCCAGGAGAAGCCGGGCCCCTCCAGCCGCCCCCCCCCCGTCTCCGGGCACCATCATGTCTGTCTCCTGGAGTTGCAGGAGACCCCAGGGAAAGTTCTCCTGCTTGGATCTGTAGCCAGCCAGGTAAGCAGGCCGCGATAACAGTGGATACGGACTTTCTGGCCTCTAAGAAGAGTATCGGGGACAGAAGAATCCTTTAGCCAGGATTTCCCCCAGATTTGGCTCTGTTGGAAGGCCAGACGTTGGCTTGGAGTCTCCTCCTCCTCCTCCTCCTCCTCCTCCTCCATCCTCCTCCTCCTCCTCCTCCTCCTCCTCCTCCTCCTCCTCCTTCCTTTCTTCTGAAGTTCAGGCTCTTTCCAAGCCACCGTAGCTGCTGTTTTCTCCTTGCTGATGACTCCAGAAGAGAGAAGAACCCACCGGGACGGCTGCGGATGGACTTATGGACAGCCAGGAGGACATCCGAGTTGGTCCTACCCAAGATGAAGTCTTGAGCTCCATCTGAGGGAGGAAAACCCTGGTTGAGGGTGTGTGTGTGTGTGTGTGTGTGTGTGTGTGTGGAGGAGAGGTATTCCAGGAAATGCACCACCCAGCCAATACAAGGACTTCAAGAATGTCCTTCTCCAGTGGGTTGGGGTCCCCCTACCGTTCCAGGTTGCTTCTGGCCAGGAGGCTATTTCTGGACCCTCTATTCTCCCTTCCCCACCTTCAGACACTCGAGCTGGTCCCATGGCTACCTCCCCTTCCCCAGCCCCAGTTGGGGAACGCCTGCTGGAGGCATCTGCTGGGCGTCCCTTCTGAGGTCGTCCAACCTGAAGGTGGGCTTCAAAGCCTTGGCTCGACCACAGCTTCCTTTCTTGACTCTTTGACCTTATGTGCACAACTTCCTAGCACAAATCCAACCGGAGCAGACCCCTAACCCCACCCCCCACCCCGCTCTGGCTTCCTGCAGACAAGGGGGGGTGGGGTTGTCTTTGTGAAGACACGGATTGAGGTGCGTCATCGGTGGCCACCAGATGAATCAAGGCATGTCCCAGAGAAGATGCTGTTTCCCCCCCCCCAACTCCCCTCTGCAGAGCTCAGGAGCAAAACACGGGGTGGGACCGCATGTCTGAGCATAAGCATGCTTTTTTTCCCCACACGCCCAGTTCACACGATTTGAATTTGGGAAACGGGAGGAGAAGATTGCGAGAAGAACGACCCGAGATGGCCGAGATCAAAGCAAGGCTTCGCCCTCAAACCATTCAAAGTGACCAATGGGGCCTGGCTCAAAGGCTTGCAGCCTCCTCCCTCCGTACAGCGTTCAAAGAGACTATTAATGGTCCAGATGTTGGACCCAGCTTCTGCCCACCACTGCACGCACGCACGCACACACACGCACACACACCATCCTCCTCTGGGTTTAAAGGCGAAGGTGGAAGTGACGATTGGAGATGCATGGAAATGGGAGGGAAGGTAAAGAAAAGGTGAGCCAACTCTTCAAGAGGTCATCTCCTAGCAATAGTCAACAAGTGTTTGACCCGGCCTCCGTTGGGTCATTTTGAAGGGTTGAGGGTGAAGTTCTCGGAACGGCCTTGCTTTGATTGTGGCCATCTCAGTTCTTCTGGCAACGTTCTCCCCCCCTCCCCCCGTTTTCCAAAGCCCCCCCCCCCTCCGAGGAGGTCATCAATCCAATTTAGAAGCACATCCAGCGGAAAGGGACCTTCGCACGTCCTCTTGTCACCCTCCACACTTTGGAGGCGGGGTGGGAGGGGCAACTTCCCAGGGGTTCTGCTGAGGTGCCAGCGTGAGGTGTGAGCGTCCTCACAACCGTTGTTGTTGATGCTGCTGCAGCACAGGAAGAGACAGTGTGTGTGTGCATAGGGGGGAGTGAGCAGGAAATCCTTGGAAGGGAGGAGAGATAATGGTCCACTATGTCAACCTCCCTCCCCGATCCCAAATCTTACTGGGAGAAGTGGGTGCGTCCTGGCGGGAGGGGAGCTGAGCATTAAGACGCTTTGGGGTCTGCACGAAGATGGAAGGAGAAAAGGAGAAGGGGGGCCGACATTTATTGGACCTCTCAGCCATTCCTCCAAGCAGGATTAGCTAAGATCGAACAGGCTGGTCTCTTGTAGGACCTCTGAGGGTGGCTGTTTTCACATTGTCCCATGGGACAATTTTCCTTCGGGGAGGCTGCATTCCTCCCCAGCCCTCCACTAGTGCCTTCTATACCCATTTGCTTCCAGCAGGACCTCCCGTGGATCCCTGTGGCTTAATGCGGTGTGGCCCCTGCCCGTTACTCCCACCTGGCCCTGCAGATAGCACCCCCACCAGGTGCCTTCAACTCAGTTCAGGAGGAGCTCTTGGTGCGGTGTAAGCTTCAGAGGTTGCTCTACAGCTCTCCGGGTTTGGGTTTCTCCATTTGGCCATCATAATAAGGGTGCAGCCAAGCTTGGGGTGACTTCTGGGGTCCCTGCCTCTCTTCTGATGACCTTTCCCTGCAACGGAACGGGCAGAGGGCTCTCCAGGGTCCTGTGAATAGCCCGGATACTTCAAATCTCTCTCCAGCCTCTTTGTGCAAAGGAGAAGGAATCGAGGCTATCTTTGGAGAAACGGACAGGTTTATGATTCCAAAAGCTCATTTATCCTGGCTAAGCCACTCGGGGGGGGGGAGTTTTCTTGGTGGTGATGGGGGGGGGATGGTGGTCTGTCTTGAGGTTCGGCAGGTGCCACAAAACAAAACAAAACAAGACAAAACAAAAATCCAGAGGGTGTAATACCCTGACTGGGCAGCAGAGGGCGGTTTGATCAATTTCAACAGCTGTGGCTATGGGGGCCAATCAGCTGCTTTTGTGTGGGGCCAGCCCTACCCTGGCCCATTTTCCTGTACGATCACGCGGCTTCCTTCTCTAAAGGTAATTTCTGTCTGCTTTTCAGCATTAAAGACTTTAATCCTCCATTCCCTCTGTTTTTTGTTTTTTTTTGGTTGGGGGGTGGTGTAGCAACAGGACGCCCAAAAGAGAGCAACCCATTCCGTGTGGGTCAAAATGTCCCTTGAAATGTTCCTCCCCCGCCCCCCATTGGCTCTTCTCAATCCTGCATCCATCTGCAGATCGTGCAAATGAGTCAGGATCACTCTGACCTTGAATAGAATAGAATAGAATAGAATAGAATAGAATAGAATAGAATAGAATAGAATAGAATAGAATAGAAAATAGAATAGAATAGAATAGAATAGAATAGAATAGAATAGAATAGAATAGAATAGAATAAGCAACAGAATATAGAAAGAATAGAATAGAATAGAATAGAATAGAATAGAATAGAATAGAATAGAATAGAATAGAATAGAATAGAATAGAATAGAATAGAATAGAATAGGCAACAGGATATAGAATAGAATAGAATAGAATAGAATAGAATAGAATAGAATAGAATAGAATAGAATAGAATAGAATAAGCAACAGGATATAGAATAGAATAAGCAACAGGATATAGAATAGAATAGAATAGAATAGAATAGAATAGAATAGAATAGAATAGAATAGAATAGAATAGAATAGAATAGAATAAGCAACAGGATATAGAATAGAATAAGCAACAGGATATAGAATAGAATAAGCAACAGGATATAGAATAGAATAGAATAGAATAGAATAGAATAGAATAGAATAGAATAGAATAGAATAGAATAGAATAAGCAACAGGATATAGAATAGAATAGAATAGAATAAGCAACAGGATATAGAATAGAATAGAATAGAATAGAATAGAATAGAATAGAATAGAATAGAATAGAATAGAATAGAATAGAATAGAATAGAATAGAATAGAATAGAATAGAGCTGGAAGGGACCTTGGAGGTCTTCTAGTCCAGCCCCCTGCTCAAGCAGGAGAACCTATACCATCTCAGACAGGTGATTGTCTAGTCTTTTCTTTAAATTCTCCAGTGATGGAGCGCCCACGATTTCTGGGGGTAAGCTGTTCCGGAAGTATGTTTTCTGAGTAAGGTCCCTGAATTAGGGGACTGGAGGCTAAAACATACAAAGAACGGTTGCAAGGATTGGGTATGTCTAATTTTATGAAAAGAAGGCTAGGGGTGACACAATGACAGTGTTCCAATATTTGGGGGGCTGCCCCAAAGAAGAGGGAGTCAAGCTATTCTCCAAAGCAACTGAAGGCAGAACAAGAAGCAACAGATGGAAACTCATCAAGGAGAGAAGCAACCTAGAACTAAGGAGAATTTTCCTGACAGTGAAGACAATTAACCAATGGAACAGCTTGCCACCAGAAGTCGTGGGTGCTCCATCACTGGAGGCTTTTAAAAAGAGACTGGACAGCCACTGTCTGAAATGATATAGAGTCTCCTAATTGAGCAGGGGGTTGGTCTAGATGACCTCCAAGACTTTCAACTCTGTTGTTCTGTATTCTGTAAATGTTCAGAAGAGAAAGACTAAGGGTGACATGATAGCAGTCTTCCAGTATTTGAGGGGCTGTCACAAAGAAAAGAGGGGGTCAAGTTATTCTCCAAAGCACCAGAAGGCAGGACAAGAAGCAACGGATGGAGGGAAGCAACCTGGAATTAAGGAGAAACTTCCTAGCAGTGAGGACAATTAGCCAGTGGAACAGCTTGCCTCCAGAAATTGTGGGACCTCCCAACACTGGAGGTCTTTAAGAAGAAAATAGACAGCTCCCTGTTTGGAATGGTGTAGGGTCTCCTGCTTGAGCAGGGGGTTGCATTGGAAGACCTTCAAGCTCCCTTCCAACTCTGTGATTCTGTTATTCTTGTCAGGGAGATGGAATGCACAATTGTGAAGGTTAAAACTCTTTCCAGAAATAGCCTTGTTTTTGTGGAAAAGTTTACGTTTTCCTCTGAACTCCTCTGCCTTCTTGCTGTGGGGAAGCGGGGCCTTGCAAGCATAAAACCATCCTGAAGGTATTTAAGGTGAACAGAAGTTCTTTGGAAGGGACCACAATTCTCCTGGGGTCCCCCCCCTCCCCGCCGAGCACGGCTAATTGCCGAGCATCAGATTACAAGTGGGAGAATCAGGAAGTCTCGGTAAAAGGACCATCTGTGGACGTGGGCAGCCTCCTGTGGAAAACTTCATCCTGAAATAGGTCCAATTAGGTCTGTCCTACCCACTCACCCCCCCCATAACGCCAAATAGGCAGGAAAAGCAAGGACACCAGCCTGGCCAAAAAAAAAAAAATGTAGGTTAGAACAATTAACCAGTGGAACAACCTGCCTCCAGAAGCGGTGAATGCTCCAACACTGGAAGTTTTTAAGAAGAGACTGGACAGCCATTTGTCTGAAATGGTATAGGGTCTCCTGCCTGAGTAGAGGGTTGGACTACATGACCTCCAAGGTCCCTTCCAACTTTATTATTATTATTAGGTTAGTTCGCTCTGTTGAGTTCCCCGTAGCTACCTCTGGTTGGGAAAGTTGGACCTTAAGAAAGCAAAACCAAATGAAATTCGATGGTCACAAAATGAAATTCAGCGGTGAAAAAAAAGTAAGGTTCTGCATTGAGGCAAGAAAAACCAAATGCGCGGATAGAGAATAGGTGGCACCTGGGTCAATAGCAGTAACTTACAGAGGGACCTCGGAGTCCTAGTGGATGATCCCTTAAATAGGAGCCAGCCGTGTGCTGCAGCTGCCAAAAAAGCCAACACAGTGCTAGGCTGCATCAACAGAGGGATAGAATCAAGATCAGGTGAAGGGTTAATACCACTTTACAAGGCCTTGGTAAGGCCACACTTGGAATAAGGCATCCAGTTTTGGTCACCACGATGTAAAAAAGATGTTGAGACTCTAGAAAGAGTGCAGAGAAGGGCAACAAAGATGATTAGGTGACTGGAGGCTAAAACATATAAGGAACGGTTGCTGGAATTGGGTATGTCTAGTTTAATGAAAAGAAAGACTAGGGGTGACATGATAGCAGTATTCCAATATCTCAGGGGTTGCCACAAAGAAGAGGGAGTCAAGCTATTTTCCAAGGTGCCTGAGGGCAGGACAAGAAGCAACAGATGGAAACTAGTCAAGGAGAGAAGCAACCTGGAACTGAGGAGAAACTTCCTGACAGTTAGAACAATTAACCAGTGGAACAACCTGCCTCCAGAAGCGGTGAATGCTCCAATACTGGAAGTTTTAAAAAAGAGATTGGACAGCCATTTGTCTGAAATGGTATAGGGTTCCCTGCCTGAGCAGGGGGTTGGACTAGATGACCTCCAAGATCCCTTCCAACTTTATTATTATTATTATTATTATTATTATTATTATTATTATTATTATTATTATTATTATTATTATTATTATTATTATTATTATTATTATTATTATTATTATTATTATTATTATTATTATTATTATTATCGTTATTACATGAGCCAGCCGTGTGCTGCAGCTGCCCAAAAAGCCAATGCAGTCCTAGGCTGCATTGACAGAGGGATAGAATCAAGATCACGTGAAGTGTTAATACCACTTTACAAGGCCTTGGTAAGGCCACACTTGGAATACGGCATCCAATTCTGGTCACCACAATAGCAAAAAAGATGTTGAGCCTCTGGAAAGAGTGCAGAGAAGAGCAAGAAAGAGGATCAGGGGAGGGGAGGCTAAAACATACGAAGATCACTGGAGGCTTTTACGAAGAGATTGGGCAATCGTTTGTCTGAAATGGAATAGGGTCTCCTGTTCTAGCAGGGGGTTGGACTAGAAGAGTGGTCCCCAACCTTTCCGGCTTTGTGGACCGGCGGGGGGTGGGGGGGAGAAGAGGGGACGATTCCGTGTGAGCAGCGGACACGTGCAGGTGTGCAGCTCCATTTGTGCAAGCGGTGCGTCCACCTGCATTCGCCCACCGCTCCTGTAGCCCGGTTCCGAACGGGCCACACCCCCGTACTAGGATTGGGGACCCCCAGACCAGAAGACTTCCAAAGTCCTTTCCAATTCTGTAATTTTTTAATTCCTTTTGGCTGGCTTTTTATGAGCAGAGAACTTTGTGGGCAAGGGAACCCCACCTCGTCCCGCTGGCCGGCCTGGTTTCCCCGAATCCGAGCTGACCACCTGGGTGGACGCGGGGTCCAAGGATCAGGGCCTGTTCCCGGCTGCTTCTTCCACTTGCCATAAAAACGGAGCTGCCTGGCTCTGAAGGCAGCCAGTGCCCCCAGGGACTGAGTTTCCTGCAACGTGGCCTTTGAACCTTTTGCTGGGACTTCAGGCCCCCAAATTCCCAGCTGGCCTGACTTTTGCCCTGGCGCAGCCGGGCCGTCCCTGGTTGAGGAAAGCTCGATAAACAACTGGAATATCAGACGACAGTTCCTGTCTCTGCCGTTGCTCCGTTGCCGGAGAAGGATGCTGTGTTAGCCACTCGGTCCCAGCAGGGAAGGTTCTGGGTTCCCCCATGAGGGCCAGGACCCGTCTGGTTCCCAGCAGCCCAGCATTATTTATCCTCCCCCCCCCTAATGTCCTAATGGATGGGGTGGGGGGGCAGGGGTAGGTCACCGCTGGCCAGCAAAAGGCCTTGTTTCCTTCTTCTTGGTTACCAGATGTGGTCTCACTGCCTTCAGTTTTGGGGGGGCCACGATGCAGATGTTTAAACTTTAGAAAGAGTGCAGAGAAGAGCAACGGAGAGGATCAGATGGCTAGTTGATCGTACAAAATTCTGCTTAGGATTGAATATTGCTTTGATCTGACTTCTGTCTTTGCCTGGTGTTCATTACAGTCATTCTCAGGGTCCATTACATCTTCCTTCCTTCTCACTTTTCTTTCTTTCTTTTTCTTTCTTTCTTTCTTTCTTTCTTTCTTTCTTTCTTTCTTTCTTTCTTTCTTTCTTTTTCTTTCTTTCTTTTCTTTCTTTTTCTTTCTTTCTTTTTCTCTTTCTTTCTTTCTCTTTTTCTTTCTTTCTTTCTTTTTCTCTTTCTTTCTTTCTTTCCTCTCCTTTTCTTCCTTCCTTCCTCCCTCCGTCGCTTTCTCCTGTCTTTCCTCCCTCCCTCCCTCCTCTGTCTTTCCTCCCTCCCTCTTTTCCTGTCTCCTGCCTCCGTCCCTCTTCCTTTTCTTCCCTCCCTCCCTTTCCTTCATCCCCTCCCTTTTCCCTTTCTTCCTCCCCTTTTGTTATCTTTCTCTTCCTTTTTCTACCTTCCTCCTTTTTTTCCTTGCTCCTTTCTCCTTCTACCCCCCCCCCTTCTTCCACAAAGCGCAGCTGTATACATCACATTTCCCCCTTACGGACGTATTCTTGAATTTTAAACGCTCAATTGCAAACGGCTTCCAGGTTTCGCAATAACAGGAAGCGGAAAAGGTATCTGAAAGAATCATAAATCAATAGCACAACTGGGGCGGGCACCCCAGGCCCTGAAACTGCTTGCCTCCCCACCCCACCCCCCCGCGGGTGAGCAGGTGTTCGTGCAACAGGAGCAAACACAGAGACGCCCCAAACTTAAGTTTGCAATGGAACGTGCCAATAAAGGAGAAAGGAGAGTCCTTGGTGCTCTCTGAGCTGGCTTGCTTTTCTTGCAGACGTTTCATGACCAAACTAGGTAACATGAGAGATGCTAGGAGGGAGGGGGGATTGTGAGGAGGAGGAAAAGGAGGGGTCCTTGGCGCTCTCTGAGCTGGGTGGTTTTCCTGCAGACATTTCATGACCCAACTAGGGAACATCACCAGTGCTAGAAGGGAGTGGAGTCTGGGAAGAGGAGGGGGAGGGGGAGGACTGTGCAGTCCTTGGTGCTCTCTGAGCTGGGTGGTTTTCTTGCAGACGTTTCATTACCCAACTAGGTAACCTCATCAGTGCTAGAAGGGAGGAGGAGGAGGAGGACTGTGGGGTGGTTTTCTTGCAGACGTTTCATTATCTGACTACTAGGTAACATCATCAGTGGTAGAAGAGAGTGGGGTTTACAGAGAGGAGGAGGAGGAGGAGAGGAAGAGGAAGAGGAGGAGGAGGACTGTGGGGTCCTCGGTATTCTTTGAGCTGGGTGGTTTTCTTGCAGACCTTTCATGACCCAAATTCCCTTCAGTGCAAGAAGGGAATAAGGTTCGGGAGGAGGAGGAGGAGGACTGTGGGGTCCTTGGTGCTCTCTGAGCTTGGTGGTTTTCTTGCAGACGTTTCATTACCCAACTAGGTAACCTCATCAGTGCTAGAAGGGAGTGGGGGGGGGACAAGGAGGAAAAAAGACTGTGGGGTCCTTGGTGCTCTCTGAGCTGGGTGGTTTTCTTGCAGACGTTTCATGACCCAGCTAGGTAACATCATCAGGGCTACAAGGGAGTGTGATGCATGGACAGGAGGAGGAGGAGGAAGAGGACTGTGACCGTGGTGATTTTCTTGCAGGCATTTAATTACTCAACTAGGGAACGTCATCAGGGCTACAAGGGAGGGGGGCTTGCGGAAAGGAGGAGGAGGAGGAGGACTGGGGGGGGGGGGTTCTGGCAGACGTTTCAGGACCCAACTAGGAGGCGTCATCCGGGCTGCTGAAGAAAGCGCTTCCCAGGGGTGGGGAGAGGGCGCTGCCCGCCCCCCCCCACAAAGTCCACTCTTGGAGGGGGGAGGGGTGTCCTGGAGATGAAGGTCAGCCCCCCTCCCTGCCCCCCCTGCCCCCCCCGCCTCCTTTGCAGGCCGCCCGGCCAGTGCGGGGCGCTCGAGGCGGCCACGCGCCCGCCTTGCCACAGTTGGTGCCCTCCGCGCCCTCCCATTGGCTGCGCCTCCCGCCCTCGGCCACGCCCCCAGTCCGCCCTGCCTCGGGCCGGGGAAACCCCGCCCCCCTTCCCGTCGACCAATCCCACCGCGCCGGGACGGGGGTGGGGCGCCGGCCTCTTTGTTGCAGCGACCAATGGGCGGCGAGGGGCGGGGCCGGGCTGCCCCTGCGGAGGCTGCCCGGCCGCGGCCGCCCGGAGTCCCGCGCCAGCCCGGCGGGAGAAGCGGGAGGCTCGGTGGAGGCTGTCTAGGCGGTCCCGGCGGGCGAGGCTCTCCCCGCGCTGAAGCCAGGTGAGTGGAGCCCTCCGCAGCGCCGGCTTCTCTTCCTCCCTCCCCGGCGGCCCTTAAGCGGGGGACTCCAAGTCCCATCACTCCCAGCCGCCCCAGGGGTGGGGGGCTCCGGAGAGCGGGCCGTTGGGGTGGAGAGTGGGAACCCCCCCGCCCGCCCGGTTTCTTGCTGTAAAGCCCGGGGTGCCAGGCGGTGTCTCTCTTCCCCTTCTTTCCTCCGCTTGCTTCCCTGTCCCGGGATCACCGCGTGGTGCGCCGTCCTTTTCCCTCCCCTTCCAATGCAGCTCGCTTTCCGCGCAGGGCCCGGATTGAGGGAGGAATGGGGGGACGCGAGGCCTCCGGGTGGCATCCCGGGGCTCCCCCTCGCGCTTCTCGGCCACGCTCTGCAAAAAAAGCCTCCCGCGCTCCTTTTGCAACCGGGCGCCCGCGGCTTTCGGAGCCTCTCGGGGGGGGAGGGGGAGGCAAGGCCTTGGGATCTCTGCCTGTTGGGGGGGGAGCTGCATTAATGGGGGGGGCTTTTTCCTGTTCCCCCCCATCCAGCTGGCTGCTCTCTTGCGACCTGAACTCGCAGCCTCCCCGGGACAAAAGGGGGGGGGAGCCCGAGCGCTTCCCCTCTTCTCTCCCCCCTCCCACCAACGCTTGGTGCATTGATGCGGGGGGGGGCAGGGTCGTTTTGGACGGCCCCCCCCTGCAGCCTCCCCACCTCTTGTGTTTCAGACGGACTGTTTTATTTATATATTAAATTTAGGCACAGCTGGGAGGCTTGGCTGAATGGTTGGCAATGCATTTGATTGATTTTGCGGGGTGTGTGTGTGTCTGTGCAGGAACTGTCAAAACCCCAAAGCCCCCTCCCTCCTTTTAACAATGTGCAGCCTCTTGGTGCCAGGATGAGGGGCTTTGCCCGATGGGGGCTGTCTTCAGCAGAGTTTGTACTCCAACATCCATCCTGCCCTGCCAGCATGGCCCCGGGACTGCCCTGGCCCTGGCCAAGGGTGATGGGTGTGGGGATAGCTTGAATGGGGTAGCTGAACTGAAGCTTGGGTTGGACCTTAGATAAAACTGGCGGAGAGGTTTATATAGGGAGGGTTTGGGGGGTTTATTTAGTTTGTGTTTTTTTTTTATTTTAATAAATAACTCCTAAAGCAGCCAACGTACCCAATACCCATTCCTCCTCCAATTTTCCCCATAACAACAACCCTGCGAGGTGGGTTGGGCTGAGAGAGAGGGACTGGCCCAAAATCACCCAGTCGGTTTTCATGCCTAAGGTGGAACTAGAACTCACCGGCACCTGGTTTCTAGCGCGCACCCCATAATTACCCCAGGGACCTGGTGCAGGTTGATCAATAGGAATTTCCCAGTTTCCCAGTCTCTGGTGGGGACTGGGGCCAAGGTCACCCAGTTGCCATCCGTGCCTAAGGAGAAGCACAACTGGGTCTCCCTGCACCTAGTTCAGCTCCTTCACCGGGGCACCCCGTTGGCGGTAGAACCCTCCCTTCCGTAAGTGACGTGCTTCGTTAAGCTTTCGAGTAACGTCTGGATGGATCCAGAATGTGAGAATCGTGTGGCGCTGCTGGGTCAGGATGAGGCCCGTTTGGGACCAGTGCTGGGCTTTCTGGCAGGGATCAACCGGATGTCTCTGGAGCTTCCAAGCAGGAGCTGGAGACGTTTTATTTTATTTCCTGTCCTGTCCTGTCATGTCATTATTTTTTTTATTTTATTTTATTTTATTTATTTTTTTTATTTTTTTTATTTTATTTATTATATTCTATTATATTCTATTCTATTCTATTCTATTTATTTTATTTTATTATTATTTTATGTTGTTATTTCATTTATTTTATTTCATTTTATTTTCAATCGATCAGAATAGAGCTGGAAGGCACCTTGGAGGTCTTCTAGTCCAACCCCCTGCTGAAGCAGGAGAACTCATTTCAGACAAGGGGCTGTCCAGTCTTTTCTTAAAAACCTGCAGTGATGGAGCACCAACAGCTTCTGGTGGCAAGCTGTTCCACTGGTTAATTGTTAAAATAACATTTTAATGTTTTGTTTTATTTTATTTTATTATTTTTATTTTATTTTATTTATTTTATTTTTATTTTATTTTTATTTTATTTTATTATTCATTTTATTTTATTTCATTTCATTTTATTTATTTCATTTTATTTTATTTTATTTTATTTTATTTATTGTTTTATTTTATTTATTTCATTTATTTCATTTCATTCAATTTATATGTCACCCCCTCACCATCCAGCAACGCTAAGAGCCATTTCCTTTGCAGTTCGGCATCTGGAGAAGTGCTGCCCCCATCCTGGGATCTTCAAAACCAAGAGCCCCCCCCTTTCCCCCCCCCCATGAAAGTAGCCAGGTCCCTGGGAAAGCCCTCCAGTGGTGGCCACTGCCTTGTCCTGTGGGGATGAGTTCCCCTGGTGAACTATACACCGCGAGGATGTGCTTCCTTCTCATGGTCTCTTCCTCTTGGGTGATCTTGACGTTTCTCCCCTCCACTTTCTCCGGGCCGGGCCCAGTTTGTAGGACCTCAAGGGTGCCCTTGCTCTCCCTCCCTTTTCCGAAGCTCGCCCAGTGCCTGAGAAGACGACCGTCTTTCGCCTGCCCCATGTTTATGCCAGAGTTGGAATGTTCTTCCGCCCTGGAGGACAATGGACTAGAGACACCCGTGGAGTTACGGCCGGAGACCTCTCCGGAGACCGTCTCGTGGGTCCTGCTTCGTGGAACGGAAGACGTTGCCTGGGAAAACGTGTGTCCCCAACACGCCACGTTTCCCAAAACGGCAAGAAAGCAGACGGGGTTTGCCACACGGGGGTTGTGTGGCCTGCTTCCACACACAACAGGCACAGGAGACAACAGCAGGTGGTGGTGTCTACCTATGGAGAGGTTCTCCACTGCGGGGGGGGAAAGAATTTTATCCATTTATACGTTAATGTCTGTGGAGATTCTCCATCATCTGGGTCATAGTTGTCCTCCCAAAGGGGTCTTTTTCCAAAAGGCAACTGGACTTTCCTTTGAAAACTTTCTGCTGCTGATCCACGAAGTTCTGGAGAAGTTTCTGGGATGAGAAGCGAAACGTTTCCAAAGGGGGGGGGGAAACCCCCCCAAGAAGGTCCGGTTGCCTTTGGGACGTTTGCATATTAGATTTTTATTCTCCTTTTATTGCAACTCAGCTCTTCTGCTGGAATTGTAAGGGTGAGATGCATCCAGAGCACTCTTGTCCGGTAAGGCACAAAGACCGAATAACACAGTTGGAAGGGAGCTTGAAGGTCTTCTAGTCCAACCCCCTGCTCAAGCAGGAGAACCCGTAACATTTCAGACAAATGCTTGTCCAATCTCTTCTTAAAAACTTACAGTGTTAGAGCATTCACCACTTCTGGTGGCAGGCTGTTCCACTGGTTAATTGTTCTCGCTGTCAGGAAGTTTCTCCTTAGTTCCAGGCTGCTTCTCTCCTTCGTCTTTGAGTTCATGATTAACGAGTTCCCTTCATCAGCCTCGGCTTGTTCTTCTTGGGGAAGAAACCCCACAATTCCTCCCCCATTACAGCACCTGCTGGGACCCTCCCCATCCTCCCTTGTCCCCATTTCCCTTTCGCCTCCCTGCCAGTAGCGAGGGGCCATTGTGGGCAAGCCAGGAAGGGGGTACATTGATGCCGGCTGGGCCCAGTTCTGGCCAGTCGGCCACCTCGCTTGACGATTTGGGGACGGGTCCGCAGAAGTTCTTTGGTTGAATGAGAGGCCTCCATTTCTCAGTGACCCCGTCGGGACGTCCGGGAAGGGCAGGAGATGGGAGGACTTCTGCAGAACCGGCAGTGTCACCTCTGCTACTTCAGGATCTCACGAGGATCACCTTCGTGGATGGCCTATGAAATGCAAACTAATGGAGGTAGACCTTCACAGGACTTGGAGGCCACCATGCTGCATTCAGGGGTTGCTGAAGATGTGTCCTTGATTCCCGGCAGGGACGCTGGGGAGAAAAGATCAGGCCGAGCAGCCCCAAAGGACCTTCAGCTCCAACCACCAGGAGGCCATCAGATGCCTCCAGAGATGTTGGAGGGCCTATCCCAGCCTTCCTCTCATTAGCCAACCTGGGTAGAACTGGTGGGAACCCAGGTCTAGGGCTCAGGCGGTCTCCTCCCCTTTCTTCATGCCCTCTCTAGGTTGCTACCTCCAACATCTCAGGGCCTTCTGGGCTGGAAGAGGTTCCTCCAGAATCCACTGACTCCTTCCTTCTATAAAGGTAGTGCTCCACTTAACGACCACGGTGGAGCCCAAAATTTCTGTTGCTAAGCGAGACATTTTGTTAAGTGAGTTTTGCCCCGTTTTACGACCTTTGCCAACGTCGTCAAGTGAATCGCTGCAGCTAACAGCACGGTTATTGAGTGAATCTGGCTTCCCCACTGATGTTGCCTGTCGGAAGGTCACAAAAGGGGATCACTCTCCCTCCTTCCTTCCTCCCTCCCTCCCTTTCTCTTATCCTCCCTCACCTCATTTTTCTTCCTTCTTTCCTCCCTCCCTCCCAATTCCTTCCCTCCCTCTCTCCTTCCTCCCTCTCTCCCTCCGTCCCCTCATTTGTCTTTTTCTTTCCTCCCTTTCTTCCTTTTCTCCCTCCCTCCTCCCTCCCTCCGATTTCTCTACCCTGCTTAGCTACTCACACAAAGCACTGACATATTTCCCTGGGGTGCTGCTATTACCTGGGAATGGCTGGAAGAGGCTTCTTACTGCAGGGATGAAGGCGAGGGAGAACATCAGAAGCTCCGTGTGCAGCCCCCATTTCCCTCCCCGAGGGTCCCTGCTCGTCCCCCTGCCCACGTCACCCGAGAAGCCGTCTGGAGTGGAGGGAGCTTACTCCTGGCAAAGGGGAGGCGAGCGTAGTAGCCTTCAGTGCTTAGCTTAGAGGACATGTTCAAATATTGGGGGCTTTTCGTTTCTCTGCATAGATCTCAAACAGTTTCATGCGTATATGGGGCTGTTCCATCCAAAATCGTTCCCGAGAAACTTCAGATTGGATGCACTATAAACCCGTCGCTTATTTTTCCAAATGTTCTTCCTTTATTGCAAAATCCTGAGCCGTTTGAATCATCTGTCAAGTCAATTCATCCTTTATTTAGTTTTTGTTGAATTGATAGAAACCAAACACGCTAAATCTGGTTGCAGGTGTTTGCGGATTTCTGGCTGGGACCGAAATGGGGATTTTTTTTTTTGCACATAATTCAGAGATATTCTTGCTTTGTGCAGACAATGATAGTTTATTGGACAAACCCGGCCTGGTTTACTTACCTTTAAGACTTCTTTCCGCGTCGCAGCCAAGGCGCAATCAGTCACTTTCCCCACCCTTCCTTTTTTTGCAGCTGGATCTCCTTATAAAAACGATGGCACTTCAAAGCTGTTTTTAGCCAGTTTCTTTCTCAGCAGGCAGCTGGCTTCGAAAGCTTGTAAGCCGGCGCTGATCTTGGCTTCTCAAAGTGACAGCCTCCCGCTGTGGCAGGCCAAACTGAACACCGGGAGGGCGAGAATTGGGCTGTGTTTGTTAGAAACACAAAACTGCGAAGCTGGAAAACAGGGACGTGGGAAGCGTGACACAAAGAGTGCGAATGTTCCTCGTCTGGATTGGGACGTTCACACGGACGGGAATCTCTGCCAAACCAACAAGATTTGTTTCCCCCCCCCCCTTGGCTTTTCTCCCATCTTAGACCTGCTTTGTGTTGATTCTGACAGTGAGAACAATTAGCCAGTGGAACAGCTTGCCTCCAGAAGTTGTGGGTGCTCCGACGCTGGAGGTTTTGATGAAGAGATTGGGCAGCCACTTGTCTGAAATTGTGTAGGTAGTCCTTGACCACAATTGAGCCCAAAACAAGCTCAGAGAGGACCAATGATCTTACAGTCCTCCTCCTCTCTGCAAACCCCGTTGTAGCCCTGATGGTTGTTAATTGAATCTGGCTTCCCCCTTGACGTTGCTGGTCAGAAGGTCCAAAAAAAAAGGGGGATCCCGGGACACTGCGACCGTCATAAATACAAGTCAATTGCCGAGCATCTTGAGTTTTGATCGCGTGATCACGGGGTGGCTGCAATGGTCGTTAACTCTGAAAAACGGTCACTTTTTCAGCGCCGTTGTGACTTCGGTCACTAAACGAACTGTTGTAAGATGGAAACTAACCAAAGAGAAAAGCAACCTGGAAATGAGGAGAAATTTCCTGTCAGTGAGAACAATTAACCAATGGAACTGCTTGCCACCAGAAGTTGTGGGTGCTGCAACACTGGAAGTTTTTAAGAAGAGATTGGACAACCGTTCGTCTGGCTCAGGAATTCTGGGAGTTGAACTCCATGAGTCATAAAAGAGCCAAGGTTGCCTACCCCAGGTATAGGGTTTCCTGCCTGAGCAGGGGGTTGGACTAGATGACCTCCAAGGTCTGTTCCAACATTATTGTTGTTGTTGTTGTTGTTGTTATTATTATTATTATTTTATTTTATTTTATTTTATTTTTATTATTTTTTATTATTATTTTTTATTATTTATTATTTTTTATTATTATTATTATTATTATTATTATTAATCAAAGACTTCCTGTGGTTTTCCTCTTCCGTACCTGCTGAAGCTCAGGACGGAGAACATGCTAAGAACATGCAGATCATAAAAACAGCTTGCGTTGCAATTTCCCTTCTTCCAGCACTACAATCCCCATAACTCCCAGCCGGAAATGCAGATGGATTCTTTTTTTTTTTTTTTTTTAACTCGATGGCTGTTCGTTTCTGCCGCTCGCCGTTTGCCAAGAGGGAACATCGTTCCCAGGCAAAGAACTGCGGATAAAAGTCGTCTGCTGTGCTTTTTGTTTTGCCAGCTGGAAGACATGGAGACGTCCTTAATATTTCATGATCCTGGTTTGTTTGGCGTGATTGCTTTGAGCGGTCCAAACAGACAGAGGCTTCTTCACAGCACAAGCACCCCAAACGTCGGATTTCACTCACCAAAGTACAACTTGCTCGACTTACGATCTTTTTCACATTTAACGACCGTTAAATGTCACGTGATCATTCAGACACTTGGCCACTGGCTCACATTTACGACGGTTGCAGCGCCCCAGGGATGGTGGTGGTCGTGTCATCCCCTTTTGCGACCTGCCGGCAAGCAAAGTCGACGGGGGGAGCCAGATTCACTGAACAGCTGTCTCACTTAACGTCACAACTGCAGCGATTCGTTTAACAACGGTGGCCAGGAAGGTCGTAAAACGGGGCAACGCTCACTTAACTGCCTCAGCAACAGAAAATTGGGGCTCGACTGCGGTCGTACCTGTATTTCCTATCGGGAGAAACCCAGATGTAGCCAAGGCTGTATAATGCCTTCAAAACTTGCTTATTCTATTATTAAACAATAATTCTTTTTATTTTTCTCCCTTCTCCTGACCGAACCGAGCGACGGGGCTGCTGCCGTAGCTCCTCGCGTGGTTCAGACATGATGAGCTGCGTTCGTTTTTCAAAAGTCCCAAGTTAGCAACCGGAAATTTGGGCTCAGCTGTGTGGCCGTAATTCGAGGACTGTCGTGTTTTGAATCACGGGGACCTTGAAAAGCAGCCTGAATCGGATACCCAGGGACCCGGGTGTCATCCAGTCTCCCTGTTTTCTCCAAAGAACGGAACTAAACGGGATTTCTCCCTGAAATCTTACTTTCCCCCCCTCCCCTATTTCTTAATTTGGGTAGGGGGGTCTTGTGTCCTGGGCGTGCAATTTGGAAGCCCGGTTGTGCATAAAGTGTGGTGTTCACCCCTTCGCTCCCACACCTGCTTGCCCCCTTCTTCTCACGCCATGCTCACGAGACGGGGCCCAACTGGTGATGACGGCGTTTGTTTTTATCTCGGGAAAACAGCAGTTAAATTCTCTTTTTTCCCCAAGGGGGGGCGGCTGCCAGCTTATCACCCGAAGCCAAGTGGGCTCCTCGTAAGAACCGGGAACGTTAGCCGGGGAGAGGCGAATGTTGGCTTGTTTCTTTTCCTTATAAATCAGAGGTCCCCAACCTTTTGGGCACCAGGGACCGGTTCCGTGGAGAAAACTTTTTTCCACGGACCGGAGGGTGTGTGTGGTTTTGTGTGCTGCCTGCATCCCACGGAGGGGGCTTTGCTTGTTTGTGCGGGCCGTTTGCTGGCATGCTTCGGCCCGGTGCCAGTCCGTGGCCCGGCGGGGGTTGGGGACCCCTGTTACAAACAAAGCAAAGTTTGAGTTTTCTTAGGAGGGTCCTCTCCTTGTCCAGAGCGTCAAGGAAGGAGGCAATTTTGCGAGCAGAACGTTTTATTTCTGTTTATTTCTGCCACCCGCCGTTGCAAAGAGGGAAGGAATATCGTTCCCAGGCAAAGAACTGCGGATAAAAATTTGTCGCCTGTGCTTTTTGTTTTGCCAGCTGGAAAAAAAAAAAAAATTAAGATATCCCTGGGTAGCTCCGTTTCATAACCCTGGTTTGTTTGCCATGATTGCTTTGAGCAATCTAAACAGGCTCCTTCACAGCACGAAACCCCCCCCCCCCAAATGTCGGATTTCTCTCACAAAATACAACTTGCTGGACTTTCAGCTTTTTGTTTAGTGACCATTTAAAGTTACAGCGGCACTGGAAAAAAGGGACTTACGACCTGTTTTCACACTTCAGGACCGCTGCCGTGACGTGATCAAAATTCATACGCTTGGCCACTGACTCATATTTACGACGGTTGCAGTGTCCGGGCGTCAGGCGATCGTCTTTTTCTCTTTTTATATAGAGGTAGTCCTCAATTTACAACCGCAACAGAGCCCAAATTTTCTGCGGCTAAGCGAGACAGTTGTTAAAGTGAGGTTTGCCCCATTTTACGACCTTCCTTGCCACCATCGTTATGTGAATCACTGCCCTTGTTAAGTCAGTAACCATGGTTGTTAAGTGAATCCGGCTTCCCCCCATGGACTTGGCAAAAGGGGACCACGTGACCCCCCCCACCCGGGACGCTGCGACCGTCATAAATATGAGTCAGTTGTCACTCCTCCGAATGTAAATCACGTAACCACATGGGGATGCTACAAAGGTCGTAAGTGTGGGAAACGGCCATACGTTGCTTTTTTTCAGTGCTGCTGTAAGTTCGAACAGTCACTAAGTGGAGTGTTATAAAGTCGAGGACTCCCTATACCAGGGGTAGGCAACCTTGGCTCTTTTATGACTTGTGGACTTCAACTCCCAGAATTTCTGAGCAAGCCATGCTGGCTCAGGAATTCTGGGAGTTGAAGTCCACGAGTCATGAAGGGACCATAATTCCCCCATGCTGGCTCAGGAATTCTGGGAGTTGAAGTCCACGAGTCATGAAGGGGCCAAGGTTGCCTACCCCTGGCCTATACTTTTGTATTAGGCTTCTGCATTTTTTTTTCTATCAGTATTTTATCTCTTGCATTGGGGGTTTATTTTTATTTTTGTTTTTAATGCTTGTCCTCCTCCGTAATAAAATCATTGGAAAAGGAAACCCCGATAACGAACACCCATTGCAGATTTTAGGAGATGTTTTTCGCTCCCTTGTTCCAAACCCTAACCTCGATTCCGGCACCCAAAAAGGACATCGAGTTGTATTGTGGGAGGGGTGTGTGAGATGAGGACAAGAGAGTGCATGATGGGTATGTGTGTGGGGGGGATGAACGGTGCAGGATCAGCCACTGCAAAGCTTGCCAGATCCTCCAGAACGGGGGGGGGGGGGGTGACCGATGTTCATGAGAGCCTGTTGCTTTAATGATTGTTTTTTTTTTTAATGGCTGAGATAATTGTCTATTTTTATACCTGGAAAATTGGTCCCTTGCCAGGATCCCACGTGCCGGCGCCGCCTGTGCGGGGAGGGAGCGATGCCAGGCCAGGAGAAAACGGGCACAAAAGACAATCAGGGTCTTATTGTACCCGGGACTCGGGGTGGGAGGACCCGCCGGCACCAAGGGCTCTTTGCAGCATCTGAGCATGTCTAAAGTGCGTCAGAGGGGGTGGGTGGGCTTCGTGGGGTGAGAGCGGTAGCTGTTCGTATTGTAGAAAGTGCTGTTTTTCTAATCGGGGGCCAGGCGACCGAGCTACCAGGGGGTCCTCAACTTACCACCCTAATGAAGCCCCAAGTTTCCGCTGCTAAGCGAGGCAGCGGTTAAGCGAGTTTTTGCCCCATTTTCCCTCGGGATCGCGTGACCCCGGGACACTGCAACCGTCGTAAATAGGAGTCGGTGGCCAAGCGTCGGGATTTTGATCACGTGACCGTAGGGAATGCTGCCCCGGTCGTAAGTGTGGAAAAACGGTCATAAGTCACTTCGGACGGTCGCTAAACGATCGGTTATAAGCCAAGGGCTACCTGTACCTGGCATTTGACGTCTCCGGGCCTTGGCTAGGGCAAAGGGAACAAAATGGAGAGAGATTCCGTTCCTTAATCCAGGGGTCCCCAACCTGTGGGCCATGGGCCGCCACCGGGACGTGGCCTACTGGCCACCGGGCTGTGGGACATGCTGGACAGTGCGCGCACTCATCCCCTCTTGTGGTAGTGCTGCGGCCGCATGGCCTAAAGGGGGCTCCACACGGCCTAAAGGGGGCAACGCGTGGCCTAAAGTTTGCTTTGCATAGCAAACTCGAAAGAAAGAAAGAAAAAAAAGGCCTTTCCTTTCCCCCAGACGGTTTCACAGCCTCTTTGTCTTTTGAACAGTACTTTTCATTCATCATCTATATTTCAGATGTCTGCCTTGCAGCCGCCTGGCCAGCCGGGCGTTTCGATTAGACGTTTGATTGGATTTTATTGTCTCTTCGTCCAAAACGGTTTCCTTTCTACCTGGGCTTCATTGCAAACCACCCAGAAAGCTGTTGCCATTGGATTTTTATACACACACACACACACACACACACACACAAAAACATATATATAGTTACACACACATACACACAAAACATAACTTTTAAAGTAATGCATCAACCACCTTTTTCCAGCTTTCTCAGATCAGTGGCACCCACCAACAACCACACACACCCCTGAAAAAAATTCAAATCTAGGCTGATGTCTCCAGAAGCTGATATTTTGCAGAAAAGGGCCTCTCCCCTCCCCCCCCATTTTTCCTAGACAGGGAGGAGGCAGAAATCTTGTTCCTCCCCAGAGGAGTTGTGGGTCAGTGAGACGGACCTGCAAGATGACAAGGTCCCGCCTTCCTCCGCACCCTCCAGCTGTTCTGGCAGACGTCTCTAGCCCTTTATTTCTCCAACATCTGTCTGCACCCGCACATAAACGTCAGCCCAGATGAAGGGAGCCAAACGTTTTGCTGGAAGGCAGATCGGGGTTCAGTTCCCGCACTGAAGTCTCTCTCTCTTTCTCTCCCTCCCTCCCCCTCTCTCTCACTCTTTCTCTCTTTCTTTCCCTCTCTCTCTCTTTCCCTCTCTGCCTCTCTTTCTCTCTCTCTCCCCCTCTCTTTCTCTCTTTCTTTCCCTCTCTGCCTCTCTCTCTCTCTCTTTCTTTGTCTCTCTCTCTCTTTCTCTCATTTCCCTCTCTGCTTTCTCTCTCTCTCCCCCTCTCTTTCTCTCTTTCTTTCCCTCTCTGCCTCTCTCTTTCTCTCCCCCTCTCACTCTTTCTCTCTTTCTTTCCCTTTCTTTCTTTCTGTCTTTGTTTCTCTCTCTCTCTCTCCTCTCTCTCTCTCATTTCTCTCTCTCCCTCCCCAATTCCCCACCCCACCCCTTTTTCCCCCCCAGGCAGCCCGGTCAGCTTGCCCCGAGCATGGCTTGCTGATGGTCCAGGCATTTTGGTGCAGCCGCAGCGGGACTCTTGGTGGGTCAGATGGCGACGGCCAACAAAGGTGAGTGCGGTCACTTGCGGGTGCGGAAAGGGTCGCCGGCCAGCCAGACACACCCCGAGATGTCCCCCCCCCCCATTTTTCCCTTTGGGGTAAGGGCAGGAAGGTGGTCTGATGTGTTTCAGATTCACAGGCTGCTCATTTACCAGAATAGCAGAGTTGGAAGGGACCCTGGAGGTCTTCTAGTCCAACCCCCTGCTCAGGCAGGAGACCCTGTACCCTGTACCCACTTCAGACAAATGGCTGTCCAGTCTCTTCTTAAAAATCTCCAGTGATGGAGCATCCACAGCGTCTGGAGGCCAGCTGTTCCACTGGTTAATTGTTCTCACTTGTCAGGAAGTTTCTCCTTATTTCTAGATTGCTTCTCTCGATTAGTTTCCTTCCTTTGCTGCCTTCCAAAGCAGGCTCCCCACCCCAGCCTTTCCCTGGGCTGGCTGGGAGCCATGGAGGTTGTAGTCCCTCCAAAGAGGGGCACCGCCAGAATGTCCCTCGCACCTGAAAACTCACCTCCTGCCCTTTGGCGAATGCTTGAGCGGTGGGAATTGTCTCCGTGGCAACAGACAAGGCTTAATCGATAACGGGAAATTTATCGGTCAATTAATTTCTCGCTCCTGCCCCGTAGATCCTAGGGAGGGGAGGGGGAGGGGCTGAAAAACAGCCGGAGGAGCCAAGAAAACGGACCTGCTAAATTGCCGACCCCCCCCCCCAACAAAAAGCTTTTGGGTCGATTTTTGGAAGCCGGGGCCTTTCTGGAGGGTTAGGAAAAGGCTGAGAGGAATTACGGAGCTGGAAGGGACCTTGGAGGTCATCAAGTCCAACCCCTGTTACCGAGGGCACATGATGACTCCATGAAGTCACTGATTCTGGCCGGATTGCATGGGGACTTCAACTCCCATTGCTCCTGGCCGGTGCTGTCTGGCTGGCTGGGGGATTCTGGGAGTTGAAGTCCACAAGTCTTAAAGGGGCCAAGATTGGACACTCTTGCATTAGACCAGGCTGGCTGGGGGATTCTGGGAGTTGAAGTCCACGAGTCTTAGTGGCCAAGGTTGGACGCCTTTGCGTTAGACCAGGCTGGCTGGGGAATTCTGGGAGTTGAAGTATACTTGCAGCCCACTTTCTGCCCTTCCCAGCCCACCCTGCTCACCGCGTCCATTGGCAAAAAAACAGCTCATTCCAAATTTAAACACGCGGGGGCTAAATGCATGTCAATCACCCGACAAATTTTTTTTAAAAAAAAATAACATAAAAAGACTCAAAAGGGCAGACTTTTTTTGCTGTCGGTTTTCTGTCTTTTAAATCAGGCTGAAAAAGCTCAACTCCTCTGCATCTTCCCCTCCCTAAGCAGTGGGGATGGATGGAAACTCATCAAGGAGAGAAGCAACCTGGAATTAAGGAGAAACCACCTAATGGTTAGGATAATTAACCAGTGGAACGGCTTGCCACCAGAAGTTGTGGGTGCTCCAAAACTGGAGATTTTCAAAAAGAGACTGAACAGCCATTTGTCCGAAATGGTATAGGGTTTCCTGCCTGAGCAGAGGGTTGGACTAGATGACCTCCAGGGTCCCTTCCAGCTCTATTATTCTGTTGCCCAGTCCGCCTTGTTCTTTGTCTTTGATAGGTTGGGCAGGAACCGCTTTGAAAAGGAAGCGGGTCTTCCCACAACCTGGTTTGGGGAGGGGAGGGGGCTCCGTAGGCAGCCTGCAAAGCAGTTGTATGATTTTAGATTAAGATTGGGGCTCCCCGGCCATTTTGGTTTTCCACCTTTTTATTTTTATTCATGTTTTTGAAGCTTGCCCTGTTGCCTTAAGTCTTATTTACGCCGGTCGTCTAAGTTGGTAGAATAAATAAACGCAGCTTGTGGTCGACTTAACAACGGTGCATTTAGCGACCCGTTTTGACGTTAACAACAGCACGGACAAGTGTAGCTCTCGTGGCCCTTTTTCGCCCTTGACGACCGTCGCAGCAGCCCCGCGTGGTCACGTGGTCCCAATTCAAGACGC
This sequence comes from Azemiops feae, assembly GCA_023970755.1. Lineage (NCBI taxonomy): Eukaryota > Metazoa > Chordata > Lepidosauria > Squamata > Viperidae > Azemiops > Azemiops feae. The sequence goes on from JALGBA010002575.1 coordinate 47,268, forward strand.
TTGGCAGCTTGACTCGCATTTATGACGGTCGCCGCATCCCGCCCTTTTGCGCCTTTCTGACAAGCAAAGACGGGGGGGGGGGAGCCGGATTCCCTTAACGACTGTGTGGCTGACTTAGCAACCGTGCTGCTTCGCTTGACGGCGGCAGGAAAAGTCGTAAAAAGGGGCAGCGGAGGACAGTTGAATCGGTCTCCCTGCCCGTGGGGAGAGGGTCAGACTAGATGCCCTCACGATCCTGTCCACCTCTGCCCCTCGGTGGTTCTTCAACCAGAGCCCTCCGCCTTCCACCAGGGGGGGGACGACCTTGGACGCCTGAATTCAGCCGGGGGGGGGGCTTGTTGGAGAGGGGGGGCGGCCTGGCTAACTCAGCTTTCCTTCCCCCCCCCCCCGCTCCTGCTGCTTCCTCAGGCTCCAACCCCAAAGTGGGGGGTGTCCGTTTCTCCCCAACTCAGCCAGTGGAGGGAAGTTCCAGCCACGTCCACTTTGACGAGAAGCTTCACGACTCCATGGTGATGGTCAGCCAGGAGAAGGACGGGGACTTCCTGGTGAAGGTGAGTGGGGGGGGCTGGGTCCTTTTCTCTTTGGTTCAGCCGTCCTTCCTCCCTCCCTCCCTCCTTTTCTCTCCCTCCCTCCCTTCCTCTTCCCTCCCTCCATCCTTTTCTCTTTTTTCCTTCCTTTCTCCTTCCAATCCTCCCTCCCTTCCTTCTCTTTCCTTCCTCCGTCCCTCCCTTTCTCTCTTTTTTCCTTCCTCCTTCCAGCCCTTCCTCCCTCCCTCCCTCCTTTCCTCCCCTTCTCTTTCCTTCCTTTCTTCTTCCCTCCACCCTCCCTCCTTTTCTCTCCTTTTTCCTTCCTTCCTCCCTCCCTCCTTCCATCCTCCCTCCCCTTTCTGTTCCTTCCTTCCTTCTTCCCTTCCTCCTTCCCTCCATTTCTTTCATTCTGCCTCTTTCTCTTTTCTTTCTCCCTCCCTCCTTCCTTCCCTCCCTCTTCTCTCTCTCTTCCTTCCTCCTTCCATCCCTCCTTCCTCCGTCCCTCCCCTTCCCTTCTTCCTCCCTTCCTCTTCCCTCCCTCCCTTTTCTCTCCTCCCTCCCTCCCTCCCTCCCCCTGTAATTTTCCACCATCGCCCGATGTCTGCAGCTCATCCCTTCTGCAGTCGCCTCTCTCTCCCTTTTTCCCACCCAGCCCCTCCCTCCAAGCCTAATTGCTTCTGGTGTTTGGGATGCAAAAACCAATTATCCCGACTTCCTTCCAGGAACGCTCTGCCCCAGCTGCCTTGGCGCTTCGCTTTGCCTTTTTGGGCCTAAAACAATCGAGGGGAGGGGTGGAACAGGCTGGGGGAGGGGCAGCCGATTCCCCCCCCTCCCCGGGGGCTTCGCCTCTGAAGCTTCATTTCCTCCTGTTCGATATTAGGAGAGAGAGAGAGAGAAAAAGCCCTCATTTTCCACGTGAGATATTCAAAGGGGATAGAATATTTATGAGGCTTGATCTGACTCTGTTTTTGCAACCTGGTGCAGAATTGATGGATCCCCGGGGAGGGGCTTATGGGCTTCGGAGGGGGGGAGGAGGAGGAGGCAGCCTCACAGGGGTCTGTTGGGGGAGAGTAGCCCCAGTTGGTTGGAGAAGCCCACCCACCCCACTTCCTCGATAGACCCAAGGGTCTCCAACCTTGGCCCCTTTAAGACTCGTGGACTTCAACTCCCACAATTCCCCAGCCAGCATGGCTGGCTGGGGGATTCTGGGAGTTGAAGTCCACGAGTCTTAAAGGGGCCAAGGTTGCACGCTCTTGCGTTAGAGCGTGGCTGGCTGGGGGATTCTGGGAGTTGAAGTCCATGAGTCTTAAAGGGGCCAAGGTTGGACGCTCTTGCGTTAGAGCGTGGCTGGCTGGGGGATTCTGGGAGTTGAAGTCCACGAGTCTTAAAGGGGCCAAGGTTGGACGCCCTTGCCTTAGACCAGAATAGCTGGAGGATTCTGGGAGATGAAGTCCATAAGTCTTAACAAGTTGCTAAGTTTGGAGAGCCCTGCTTTAGACCTTGGTTTCTCTCTGATGTCTCTCTCGCACGGAGTTTGAATCAGCTCAGAGACCTGAACTCGTCTCCTTCGAATAGGTCAGGCCAGCGTTTCTCAACCTGGGTGACTTGACGATGGGTGGACTTCAACTCCCAGAATTCCCCAGCCCCAGTTCTCTTCCTGTATACCCCAAATAAGAAAGCTATCCGAGTTCTGGTGTTGTGATTTGTATACCTCTTATAATTATGAAGACATCAGGCAGTTCCATTTGTATATCCCGTGTAATATCTTTTCCCATGTCATTCATCTAGGTTATCATTTTAAAATCCACTTTCTAATCTCAGGCTAAGTTTCTTTCTCCTCTGTAGCCTCATTTTAAATCCACTTTGTCTACAATAATAGCAGACAGCCTCAAAAGCAATTTCTGAGTGCGTTGTTCCCCAGTGTCCTTCGTTTCATCCAAAATTAGAGCATTTTGTTCCATTCTGTATGGGGGGGGTTTGAATTCAAGTGTTCTTCTCCCTTACTTAAATCCTTTATCGTTGTTTCCGGTTCCATCAAGCACCCAGCCTTCAAAGTCCCATCTTAAAATGTGTGTTTTTTTTCCCCTGAACAAAAGAATTTTCCCATGGGAAGAATTGATTTCAAAATCTTCACATCATTTTTTTTTTTTTTTTAAAGAATACAGAACCACATTTTCCCACGGGACGGATTCTCGTAAATAATTTCAAAACCTTATTTCCAAATCCATCCGGACCCCTCGAGTCGGTTTTCTAAATTTCCGACATTGTTTTTGAAGCCCACCTGCCTTTCGGTTGACAAAGCAAATTCATTCTTCCGTTTCCTCCTGTCTTTGACATCCAATTTGTGCTTGAGGGATGGAAGAGATTTGCAGAGCAAAGTTGTCGAGGTGTCGTCTGGCTTGCTTTTTTTTTTCTTTTTTTAAATCTGTTTTTCTCTCCTGACTGAATAAATGGCTTGTTTTCTTGGCCTCCTTCCCTTTTTTTTTTTTTTGCAAAGCAGAATCCTTGTAATTTAATGAACGCAGCCCTGCCGGAGCCGATTATATTGCCTTGCGTTGCTAGCCAGCCGTTTCTAAAAGGGGTTTTTATTTGTTTGCTTGAACAATTCTTCGCCGTGTGTAGCGTGATGCTCAGCATGGAGTCGAGGACAGTATTGAAGGATTGTTGAGCCAGCCTATCATAATAATAACAATAATTAATAATTAATAATACAGTTGGAAGGGACCTTGGAGGTCATCGAGTCCAATCCCCTGCTCAGGCAGGAAACCCTATACCATTTCGGACAAATGGCTGTCCAGTCTCTTCTTAAAAACTTCCAGTGTTGGAGCATTCACCGCTTCTGGAGGCAGGTTGTTCCACTGGTTAATTGTTCTCACTGTCAGGAAATTCCTCCTTAGTTCTAAGTTGCTTTTCTCCTTGATTAGTTTCCATCCGTTGCTTCTTCTCCTGCCTTTGGTTGCTTTGGAGAATAGCTTGACTCCCTCTTCTTTGGGGCAGCCCCTGAGATACTGGAACGCTGCTATCATGTCCCCCCTCGTCCTTCTCTTCATTAAACTAGACATACCCAATTCCAGCAACCGTTCCTTATATGTTTTAGCCTCCAGTCCCTTGATCATCATTGTTGCTGTCAGGCCTTCTGTGTCTATACAGGAAGTCCTTAAGTTGCAACAGTTCATTTAGTGACCGTTCGGAGTTACAACGGCACCGAAAAAAGTGACTTAGGAACCTTTTTACACTCTTATTGACGGTGGCAGCATCCCCGGGGTCACGTGATCAAAATTCAGAGGCTTGGAAACTGACATGTACTTATGACGGTTGCAGCGTCCCCGGGGTCACGGGGTCAAAATTCGGACCCTTGACAACTGACTCGTATTTATGACGGTCGCAGCGTCCCCGAGAGTCACATGATCCCCTTTTGCGACCTTCTGACAAGCAAAGCCGAAGGGGAAGCCGGATTCACTTAACAACCATGTTACTCGCTTAACAACTGCAGGGATTCACTTAACAACGGTGGCAAAAAAGATCGTAAAATGGGGGTAAAAACTCACAACAACTGTCTCACTTAGCAACGGAAACTTTGGGCTCAATTGTGGTTGTTAAATTGAGGACCCCCTGTCGTGTCAATTAATTGCTTTATAAATATCCCAAAAAGTAAATTATCCTTGGGAGATTGAAAGCTCCATTATACTGATCCAGCTGTAGGTTTTTTTTTAAAATAATAATAATAATTGAGTGTAACAATTGGTTTCCTATACTTGAAGCCAAATAATAAATAATAGAATCGGAGCGACGTTGGAAGGAAGAAAAATCCTTGCATTGCAGCTCTTTGGCCAAAGCTTTAATAAACCAAGATCTTCACCACACCTTATGTTTTATTTAGATTTTGGCAAGTGGAGTTTGTTTAACTTGAGAGTCTGGGAAAAATCCAGAGAAGAGCAACTAAGATGATCCAAGGCCTGGAGGCTAAAACATACGAAGCACGGCTGCGGGACTTGGGTTTGGCTAGTCTGAAGAAAAGAAGAAATAGGGGGGGACATGATAGCAGTTATTCCAGTATTTGAGGGGCTGCCACAAGGCAGAGGAGGGGGTCAAATTATTCTCCAAAGCACCAGAGGGAAGGAGGAGAAACAATGGTTGGAAACTGACCAAAGAGAGAAGCAACCTGGAATTAAGGAGAAACTTCCCGACAGGGAGGACAGTTAACCAGTGGAACAGCTGGCCACCAGAAATCGTGGGCGCTCCATCACTGGAGGTTTTTAAGAAGAGACTGGACAGCCACTTGTCTGAGATGATATAGGTTCTCCTGCTTGAGCAGGGGCTGGACTAGAAGACCTCCAAGGTCCCTTCCAGCTCCTATTCTATTCCTATTCTATTCTATTATCATTATTCTATTCTATTCTATTCTTATTCTATTATCATTATTCTATTTTATTTTAGTCTATTCTATTCTTATTTCTGTTCTATTCCTATTCTATTCTATTCTTATTTCTATTTCTATTATCCTCTCCTCTCCTATTAATTGGCAGCCGTCCTTCAAAATGATTACTCTTAAACAGGGGTGTTGGGGGAAAGTGGTCTAAATTAAACCAATTTAAATTTTAATTCTTTTGTCAGAGTTGATCGAGAATATCAGACAAATTGATCAAGGCCGGCTGTTGCATGGAAGATATTCGGAGCACGCTGTAACTGAATTCTCATTTTTCTCTGTGTCTCTCGAGGGATTTTGAAGAAAAAAAACACCACCGGCTCAATTTTGCCAATAGATTTATGACACAATAACCCATTTAAAATCGAGTCCTTCCAGAGCTGTATTTCTCCGCATAGACATGGGCCTGTGATGGGATTAAACACATTACAGAGAAGCCACCTCTGGGTTGATGTCCTTGATTGATTTGAAAGTGTCTGCGTTTCTGATATTTGATCTGCGCTTAGACTGAGCAGCATCAGAACGATGGTGACAATGATGTCGGGTCCAATTTCCGTTTACAGTCGCAAACACCTTCCAGAGAAACCTCTCAGATTATAACCAAGTTTGTCCAGTGGCCGTGATTCAACCTTTAAGACACTTTTGGCCTGGATGATGGAAGTCTTCATTGACATACAGGCAGTCCTCTACTTAACGACCACAATTTGCTGGCTGGGGAATTCTGGGAGTTGAAGTCCACGTGACTTAAAGTGGTCCAGGTTGAGAAACGCTGCCTTACAGCAATAAAGTAGACCCCTGGGCTTCTTGCAGTGGCTGTTTTCTGACATTTTCTGAAATATTTTACCCTCCGATGACTTCAAGAGGCAAATGTCTCCTGGGAATATTCTGGAGAGAGCCTCGTATTCTCCCTGGAGGGTTTTTTCCCCCCTCTCTGGCTTATTCTGCAGGCTGCCTGTCGCCCAGTAATCTTTTACGAGAGGCAGCTAGATAAAAGTTGAATAAATGCAAGAAAAGACTTGTGCACGGATGCCTCTCCTCTCTGCGTGACTCAACTCAGCTAAGAAACCTCTTGATAAGGAGTTGCTAAATTCTGGGGGAAGAAAAACGTGGAGCAAAAGATGGAATCGTATGCAAAAAGGGGCTGGGCTCAACTATTTCCCCTTTTTTTTTAATTCTCTGTCTTATTTATTCGCCAGATTTTTCATCCTCTTATTATTTTATCTTTTATGTATGTTTCGCTTTTAAGAATCCTCTGCATTTGCTTGATCACTTGTCCGCCGTCCAATCCTGGCCTGGGACCTGACTTTGCTTCTCCCATCAGGTCGGCTTCCTCAAGGTCCTGCACAAATATGAAATCACGTTCGTCCTGCCTTTTATGCAAGTCCTGGGGAAGGACATTTGCCCGGCACCTCTCTCGAACCTGCATCTCAAGGTGACCGACATCGCCCCGGTATCTGAAGGTAAGTTCTTTTGGAGAAGAAAGCGTTAATACCGCTTTATAAGGCCACACTTGGAATCCTGCATCCCGTTTTAGTCACCACGATGTAAAAAAAAAAAAGATATTGAGACTCTGGAAAGAGTGCAGAGAAGAGCAACAAAGATGATCAGGGGACTGGAGGCTAAAACATATAAAGAACAGTTGCTGGAATTGGGTAGGTCTAGTCTAATGAAGAAAAGGACCAGGGGAGACATGATAGCAAGTCTTCCAGTATCTCAGGGGCTGCCCCAAAGAAGAGGGAGTCAAGCTATTCCCCAAAGCCCCTGAAGGCAAGACAAGAAGCAATGGACGGAAACTAATCAAGGAGAGAAGCAAATTGGAATTAAGGAGGAATTTCCCGACAGAACAATTAAATAATGAAAGAACTTGTCTCCAGAAATTGTGGGTGCTCCACCACTGGAGATTTTTAAGAAGAGACTGGACAGCCATTTGTCTGAAATGGTATAGGGTTTCCTGCCTGAGCAGGGGGTTGGACTAGAAGACCTCTAACATCCCTTCCAATAGAATAGAACAGAACAGAACAAGAAATAGGAATGGAAGAATAGAATAGAATAGAATAGAATAGAATATGGAAGGTAGAATAGAATAGAATAGAACAGAATATAAAATAGAATAAGAATAGAATAGAATATGGAAGATAGAATAGAATTAGAATAGAATAGAATAGAATAGAATAGAATAGAATAGAATAGAATAGAATAGAATAGAAAATACATGGAATGGAATGGAATAGAATAGAATAGAATTATGGGATAGAATAGAATAGAATTATGGAATAGAATAGCTTAGAATAGAATAGAATAGAATTAGAATAGAATAGAATAGAATTAGAATAGAATAGAATAGAATTAGAATAGAATAGAATTGGAATGGAATGGAATGAATAGAATAGAATAGAATTAGAATAGAATTAGAATAGAATAGATTAGAATAGAATTAGAATGGAATGGAATGGAATAGAATAGAATAGAATAGAAAATAGAATAGAATAGAATAGAATAGAATAGAATAGAATAGAATAGAATAGAATAGAAAATATTCCTATTCTTAGAGAAAGCTTTCTTTGGGGTTTACCACGAACCTTCCTGTCCAACAGCTCTTATCGTGCTACGACTTCCTGTTTCGTCTTCCTGATACTTCCTCTCTTCCTCCTCTCCTTGTGTTTTCCGTGCCACTTTGCAAGGACCATCAAGACGGTCGAGGTTCCTGATTGGGCTCTTTGCAAACAGTGTGGAACTCTTTAGTCTACATGGACACAAATTAACCTCCAGGCCCTGGAGGTTAACCTCCATCAGTAGAGCACATTGCTGTTCCGGAGTAAAATGAGGGTAGAGGAGAAGAGCTGGGGTGCGGAAGCCACTGCTCACCCTGGTGAGGTCACCCAACTGCCCTGAATTCTGTGGACCCTCATCTTACTCTTAGCCTGTGTTGACGTGAGTTGAGAAGATTCCTGGGCAGAAGCTTTAAGCAATAAATCAATTTAATTTGACCTTCACGCCTGACTGATGGGAATGAGAGGAACAAGGGAAGGAAGGAAGGAAAGAAGGGGAGTAAAGAAGGAAGGAAGAGAGGGAAGGAGATGGGTAGGAGAAGAGATGGCAGAATCTGGGCAGTGGAGTCAAAAGGGGGATCAGCCTAGAATCCCTACGTAGCCACAAGCGAATTAAGTCCCCCCCCCCCACCCAAATTCTGTTGGCCCTTATCTTACTCTTAACCTGTGTTAACATGAGTTGAGAGCAGAGGCTTTAAACAATAAATCAGTTTAATTGGTCCTTCACACCTGACAAGATGGGAATGAGAGGAACAAGGGAAAGAGGCAGGGGAAGGAAGGAAGATAAGGGATCAGAATCCAGGCGGTGGAGTCAAAAGTGGGGTCAGCCTGGAATCCCTACATAGCCACAAGCGAATTAAGTTCAAGCCCCCTCCCCCCCAGAATTCTGTGGACCCTTATCTTTCTCTTAGCACCTGTTAACATGAGTTGGGAAGATTCCTGAGCAGAGGCTTTAAGCAACAAAAATCCATTGAACCTTCACAGCTGGACGTGGGCTTTCCCTCCTGACAAATCGTTTTGTAACATTTTCCCTCTTCTGCGCTTCTCTTTCTCCTTTTAAAGACTCTTTTTTTTGGGGGGGGACATTTTGCAACTCCTGCCTCGCCAAGTTCCCCCAGTTGCTCTTTGGAGGGTCCTTTGATGGGGGGTGTCGCCCTTTCTTTGTCTCCCAGGCTACAGGGTCAGTTGCGAGTACATGGCCCACAAAGAAGGCGTTCTCCACGAAGAGATGGTCCTTTGCAGCGAGACTAACCAGAGTGCCAGCATCAAAGTCGTCGTGCAAGCCCGGGTGATGGGTAAGGGTCTGCCTGTTCTTGCACCCAGGCTGGGCATCCCCTTCCCCCTCCCTCCCTCCCCCCCTCCACTTTCCTGCCTCTCTGCATTTCCTCTCTGCACCTCCCGAGGCCTGGTTTAATATCCTGTTGAGGCCTGGTTTAATATCCTGTTGTCGCCAAGAGGCAACAATGCCCAGGAAATTAAACTCAGCCTGCGGGTGTCTTTGAACACATCTCTGGGGGTGAATTAATCTGCCAAGCTGAAGGTGACTTGGGTATGGCCAGTCTAGAGAAAAGAAGGAGTAGGGGTGACATAGCAGTACTCCAGTATTTGAGGGGCTGCCACAAAGAAGAGGAGGGGGTCAACTTATTGTCCAAAGCACCTGAAGGCAGGACAAGAAGCAACGGATGGCAACTAATCAAGGAGAGAAGCAACCTAGACCTTTCCTGACAGGACACACAATCAGCAGAACGTTTTCTCCCAGAAGTCGTGGGTGCTCCATCACTGGAGGCTTTTAAGAAGAGACTGGACAGCCACTTGTCTCAAATGGCTGCTTGAGCAAGGGGCTGGACTAGGAGATCTCCAAGGTCCCTTCCAGCTCTGAGATGGATAGAGACAGGAGACAAGGCACTGGGGCGTGGTTAAGCTTTAAGACGCGCCATAAAACAGCCGCCCCCAATCTTTTGGGGCACCAGGGACTGGTTCCGTGGAGAGAGGTTTTCCCACGGACCGAAGGGGGACGTGGTTTCGTGTGCTGCCTGCATCCCACGGATGAGGCTTTGCTTGTTTCTGTGGACCAGTTGCTGGCAGGCCACGGCCCAATACTGGTCCACGGCCCGGGGGCTGTCCACCTGGGGATGCTTGCAGAGAGGAGATCTTGTCGAGCAGATGTGGGTCTCTGGCCCGGCTTGCCAGCTGCATTAGCTTCCCACAGCCTCCCCGGCTCTCTGCCCGTTTCCCCTCCACTTCACACGTGCGCTGTTCCCTTGTGTTGCAGACCGACACCACGGCACACCGATGCTCCTGGAAGGGGTGAAGTGCATCGGAGCCGAAGTGGAATACGACTCGGAGCAAAGCGAGTGGCAGGGCTTTGACTGACCAGGATGCGCCCCCTTCCTACTGCAGACTCCAGCACCTTCCCGGGGTTCTCTACCTATATAGATATATAGATATATATAAATATATATACACACACACACACACACATATATATATATATATATTCCGGTTAAGCTTGAAATAAAAAATAACGCCATCTCCGCTGCCCGCTGGCTGCCAGGTTCAAGCGCTCTTGTGGTGTGCCGGTCCGATGGCGCTCGTCTTGTGGGGCTGAGCTTTTCTCCTATCTACCACCCCCCCCCCCCCATCGTGACATTACAATTAAACCCCTCGTAGGTCGTGCTTTGGACGCTGAGGGGCGCGTCCGGCCAGGCGCGGATCCAGTTCTGTAACCTCCGTTCCGTGGGTGGTGCAGCTCAGAGCGAGCCCCGTCCGACGGCCTTAGCGCTCTTTGAATTCAGCCATGCTGTTTTTTGTTTTGATTTTTCATTCTACCTGGTTTAGCAAAGTTGGATGGCTGCGGAGGGTTTTCTGCAACTGTGGTTTGCAACACGGAGGAGAAAGCCAGCTGACCGGCGGGTTTCTGCTCAGATGTTTTGACCGTTTAGAGCAGGGGTCCACAACCCCGGGCTACTGCCTGTTCGGAACTGGGCCGTGCAAGCAGCAGCGGGCGAGCGCATGCTCGCACACAGCTCCATTTGCCTGAGCGGCAGGTGCACGCACCCGCTGCTTGCAGAAACGGAGTGGCGCGTGTTCACGCGTACACCTGCCGCTCGGGCAGAACCATCCCCCCCTCCTGCCGTTCCGGGAAAGGTTGGTGACCGCTGGTTTAGAGGCAGGATTGAGTAACTCGCCGCGGGACAATTTTAAGAATTCGCTTTAATATTTTAAAATAATTTTAGAAACGATTTTAAATTTTTTCATTCACATTTTAGTTGTCCCTCCTCCGGCATCCTTTCTTGAATGATTCTATTTATTTTTTAAATAGTGCATAAGTCTATTGGCCGTGCCGAATTGGCTGCCTGGTGAGTTGCGCGTCGCAAGTTGGCTGCAGTGAGTAGGCCATGGGGCGAGTTGTGATAGATCCTTTAGAGCAGCGTTCCCCCACCTTTCCGGAAGGAAAGGGAGCAGCTGGGAAACGTGTGCGCGCGTGCGGCTCCACACCCGCATGCGCAAATGGGTGCATGCGCAACAGCAGCACTAGCATGCACACGCAAACGGGCCGCTGGCGCCTGCGTGATGGCAGCGGTGCTAGTCTCCCCACGCATGTGCAAATGGGGCCGCTGGTTCCCACGCAGCAGTGCTACCGCGAATGGGGCGGGGTCCGGTGGCGAACAGGCCGCGGCCCGGTACTGGGCCGTGGACCATAGGTTGGGGAGTCCTGCTTTAGAGGATGCTGCTGTTTTAAAAAAACCGAAGAGATAAAGCTTCTTTTAGCTTGTTGGAAGGTGCCCTGAAAAGCTGTTTGGGGGGGGGGAGAAGAAATTATGGGTTGTTTTTGCTGAAGTTGGGTTAGCCACGCCTGGCTGCCGCCCCCAAACAGCTGTTTAGTGCTAAAAGGCTGCAAAGGTTTTATAATTGTTGCAAGCTCTATGTTTTAAGAGGCTTTTAGGTTAACTCTGAGACTGACAATTCCTGGGGGGCCCTGCACACAACCCGGTTGTCTGGGGTTGGGGGTCCCCCTCTTTCCTCTCCCAAACCCAACTCAGGAAGAACCCCCCCCCCCGAAGCCTTCTCAGCTTTTTGCAAAGATTCCCCCGTTTCATTTGAACCCGCCTCCCTTTCAGTTTCCCCCTTGGCTACAAGGATCAGTGTCCCTGTGGCTCTGTTGCGATGCAACCCCCTCCCCTCCCTTTCATTCCCACCACGCCCCTCCGAGTTCGGTTAGCCGTGGAAGGCGTTTTTCGAAAGGGCAAAATGTTGTGCTGCTGTTTAGGAGATAATGCAAGGGAAGATTTCTCTCGTTGCCACATAGGAGGTTTTTGAAGTTAGGTGGTTTTTGGTTTCTCCGTGGAAATGTCACCCCTGGAGCCCAAAGTCCCATTCTGGACTACGAGTCCCTAAAGACAAATTCCTTGAGTTATTATCTAGGCCAGCGTTTCTCGAGCGTGGGGACTTTAAGAGGGCTGGACTTCAACTCCCAGAATTCCGCAGCCAGCTCTGCTGGCTGGGGAATTCTGGGAGTTGAAGTCCAGTCCTCTTAAAGTCCCCACGCTCGAGAAATGCTGTCCTAGGGCAGGGGTCCCCAACCTTGGCCACTTTAAGACTTGTGGACTTCAACTCCCAGAAGTCAGCTGGGAGGGATTCTGGGAGTTGAAGTCCACAAGTCTTAAAAGTTGCCAAGGTTGGAGACCCCTGCCCTAGCTCCTCCGAAGGGTGAGATAGACCGCAACTGTCTGGCCCTCCAGCTTCCCTAGGGCCATTAATGCAGGTGGAGCACGACCCTTGTGTAGCTTACTCAGTCTCCAAGACGACGATATGCGTTGAGTAGTTGGCGAGTTTCATGAGCTGGAACTGTTTTCGTGGGCTTTTTTTTTCATGGGTGGGATTTTACTTCCTGCAGCCCCCCGTTCACCGGCGACCCGTAGACGATGATGGGACGTGTCATGACGTCATCTCAACGGTGAACATGACGCTGATGGGTTGATGACCTCAAAGAGTTTGGCCAACCCACCCCATCCTGATTCTGGTGTTCAGGTCCTCGTTGCCCATCTAGGCTGGAGAACTGGGTGTGGACGTCCAGCTGAGGTTGGGTACCTCAGTGGCATCTGCAGTAGAGCGGGTCGCCATCAGCAGGGTGGCGGGCACGGCGTCGCCAAGCGGCCCCACCCCATTGGCGTATGCCCTGACGTTACTTGTATGTGTGAAACGGAAGAGGAGGGTGCTGTACGCCTGTTCTTAGGTCACCAATGTCCCCCCCCAACATTTTGATGATAACGGTTGGAGAAGTGAGTTCCGTGAACTTTGGAGAAGGTTGGGAGATGTTCCTCAACCTTGGCCACTTGAAGATAGACGGGTGGACTTCAACGCCCAGAATTCCTCAGCTGGCTTCTGGGAGTTGAAGTCCACAGATCTTCAGGGTGCAAGGTTGATAAAACATCTCCCAGCCTTGTTCCTTCTCCAAAGCTCATGGACCTCCCTTCTGCTAGGACTTCCACCTCTTCTTGCTGGCAAACTTCCAAGCAAGACCTCCCAGGCGGGCAGACACCCCCCCACCACCACCAGAAGGGCCATCCCAGCAGCTGCTTCTGACTTTTCCACAGCTTATAATGGGGTGGGGGGAAGCCTCTACTCCAGGGGTCTTCAAACGTGGCCCTTTTATGACTCGTGGACTTCAACTCCCAGAATTCCTTAGCCAGGCACGCTGGCTGAGGAATTCTGGGAGTTAAAGTCCACTGGCTGAGGAATTCTGGGAGTTAAAGTCCATGCGTGCCTGGCTGAGGAATTCTGGGAGTTGAAGTCCACAAGTCATAAAAGGGCCAAGTTGGAAGACCCCTGCTCTAGTCCATTCCTGGAGAAACGACAGCTTCGAATTCTGCCTCACGAGACAGGAGGTGCCCCAGACTTTTGGAGCCGTAACAGTTCCTATTCAAACATTTAAGGATCTCTTTCTATCTCCCCTTGCCTGCTACCCCCCCCCGTATAAGCCCCCCCCCTTTGTGAAAAAGCTCATGGGGTACCCAGCAGGGATGTGGTGGGCTTCGTGGAAGAAACCAATGGATTTTATGTGCCTATGTATAAAACACCCACATGCACACATCCCTATAAGAAAAGCTGTGTTCGGGTTTCTTGTCGTTTTTTTTTTAAAGCAAACATTCTCTTGAAAAAAAATTAATAAATTTCAGTTGAAAAAATAAAAAAACTACCTCTGTTCTTCTGGTCTCTGGTGGGCAGACCGGTGAGGAGGGGAGAAAGGAAAGAAAGAAAGAGAAAAAGGTGGTTTTGACTTCTGACGTGAAGACTCATCCTTGTTCTTCCTTCATAAGGGAATTTTTCTCCATTGTTTTGTTTCCCTGGTTCAGTCTGAAGACTGTTCAAGTTTCTGGTTGCATTACACACACACACACACACTTCCTGCCGCTTTTTTTTCTGAGGACAACCGAGCTTATGTGCTTGTAGTTGGGGGGGCAAGCCTAAAGCCCAGCTTCCCCTTTGGGTGGTCTTCTGGAACTCCTCTGGGGTCCCTGGTGCTCTCTTGAGCTGGGTGGTTTTCTTGCAGACGTTTCGTGGCCCAACTAGGTGACATCATCAGTGTTAGGAGGGAGGGGTTGCGGAGTGGAGGAAGAGGAGGGGAATGAGAGGAGGAGGAGGAAGAAGAAAAGAACTATGGGGTCCTTGGTGCTTTCTGAGCTGGATGATCTTTTTGCAAACATTTCATTACCCAACTAGGTAACTTCATCAGTTGAAGGAGGAGGAAGAAGAAAAGAACTATGGGGTCCTTGGTGCTATCTGAGCTGGATGATCTTTTTGCAGACATTTCATTACCCAACCAGGTGACATCAGTGCTAGAAGGGAGTGGGGGGAGGAGGAGGAGGAGGAGGAAGATGACAACAACTTTGGGATCCTTCATGCTCACTGAGCTGCGTGGTTTCCTTGCAGACGTTACATCACCCAACTGGGTAACATCATCAGTGCTAGAAGGGAGTGGGGTTTGCAGACAAGAGGATGGGGAAGGAGGAGGAGGACTGTGGGGTCCTTGGTGCTCCCTGAGTTTGGTTATTAATGGTTTGGAGACATTTCATGACCCAACTAGGTAACATCATCAGTGCTAGAAGGGAGTGGGCTTGGAGGAGGAGGAGGAGGAGGGAGGACTGTGGGGTCCTTGCAGATGTTTCATGACCCAACTGGGTAATATCATCAGTGCTAGAAGGGAATGGGGTTTGAGGAGGAGGAGGAGGAGGAGGAAGACTGTGGGGTTCTTGGTGCTCTCTGAGCTGGGTTGTTTCCTTGCAGACGTTTCATGGCCCAACTGGGTAACATCATCAGTGCTAGAAGGGAATGGGGTTTGAGGAGGAGGAGAGGAATGAGAACTGGCTTCCCCCATTGACTTTGCTTGTCGGAAGGTCTCAAGCAGGGATCACGTGACCCCGGGACGCTGCGACCGTCATAAGTATGAACCGGTTGCCAAGCGTCCGCGTTCTGATCACGTGATGCTGCAACAGTGGTTCAAGTGTGAAAACCGGTCATAAGCCACTTTTTTCAGTGTCCTCGTCACTTTGAACGGTCGCTAAACGAATACTTGTAAATCAAGGAGTACCTGTAGTAAGTTGTGGAACTGGGTTTTCCCTAGGAAACTTTGCCTCGTTGTTCGTTGTGGGTATTTTATTTTTTTTCTTGACGCCCGTCTGGCTAAGCGGTCTCCTCAAGCAGTGGAAGGCAGAATGCGTCATCACATCG
>JALGBA010002575.1:67500-115874 GCA_023970755.1 Azemiops feae
TCTCCTCTCCTCTCCGTTTCAAGAAGGCTCCACACCCATTTGCACCACTCAGGTGACCCTGAGGTAAACCTCCAAGTGGCCTCAACGCCTCTCTAAAAGAAAGCAAATGACCAGCTGTCTGCAAGGATTATAAATCCCTCCGTTCCCCACCATCCAGTCAGAGCTGAAGAAGCTTCTGGGGTGAGAAGCGAAACGTCTTCAAAGAGAAAAAAAGAAAGTCCAGTTGCCTCGTGACAAAGCACCTTTGGGACAACCGTGACCTGGATGACGGAGAAGCTCTGTAGACTTTTAGCTTTTTCTTTTATTTTTAATGTACGTATTCATCATATTTATTTTTATTTTTATTTTTAAAGTTTTGTCGGTGTTTATCTCAAGCATACTGGAACTCAGTTACTGATGACTGAGTTCAGACATGCTCGGGATAAGCAGTATGTCCATCGTCTGAGAAAATTTTTAAAAAAAAACTAAAATGAAGGATAGATAAAGTTGGCCCAAGGCTGCCATCTGCTGAAGGATCTACCGTTAAGAAAGGTCAGGGACATCTTCCGTGAAAATCAGCTAGGAGCTATCACTTCACTAGGTTTAAAAATAGTTAAATAATTATGGCTTCACTAGGTTTAAAAATAGTTAAATATTTATCGCTTCACTAGCTTTAAAAATAGTTAAATAATTATCGCTTCACTAGCTTTAAAAATAGTTAAATAATTATCGCTTCACTAGCTTTAAAAATAGTTAAATAATTATCGCTTCACTAGCTTTAAAAATAGTTAAATATTTATCGCTTCACTAGCTTTAAAAATAGTTAAATATTTATCGCTTCACTAGCTTTAAAAATAGTTAAATAATTATCGCTTCACTAGCTTTAAAAATAGTTAAATATTTATCGCTTCACTAGCTTTAAAAATAGTTAAATATTTATCGCTTCACTAGCTTTAAAAATTGTTAAATAATTATCGCTTCACTAGCTTTAAAAATAGTTAAATAATTATCGCTTCACTAGCTTTAAAAATAGTTAAATAATTATCGCTTCACTAGCTTTAAAAATAGTCCCTTTTCCACTATTTTTTTCGACAAGTCATTTCAATTGTAGCCACTAGATGGAGCTCTAGGATAAATACAGCTGCCGGTTTTGCAGGAAAGGAGAAATTTAAAAATATTTCCCACAGAAAGTGATAAGATAGCAGAAAACAGCCCTGGGCTGTTTCATCCTCACTTCCTCCTCCCTCCTCCTTTTGTGTTATCTTCACACCTTGCAAAATCACACTGACTGCATGCATTTTAATCGGCGTGGCACACTGAACAGCGTGGGTGACCGCATTGCCAGTGTTTGCCCCTCAAAAGTCTTAATTCCCCCATTTGGTGATCTCTATAGATACAGGAGACTCCAAGTCCTATCATCCCCAGCTAGCATCTCTGTATATCTCGGACGATGGGGCTGGGGGTCCAATCTATCTTCAAAGCCCCAGGTTCAGCCAAGCTGGTCAAAACATTGAAAACTAACGCGATACTTGGAATAGTTGACATCATAACAATCTGCAGGTCCCAAAGGGGCTTTTTCCCAGGAGGCAACTGGACTTCCTTGTTTATCTTTGAAGATGTTTTGCTTCCTATCCCAGAAGCTTCTTCAGCTCTGACTGGATGGTGGGGAATGGAAGGATTTATACTCTTTGTAGACAGCTGGTCATTTGGCTCCTTTTAGAGAGTCGTTGAGGCCACTTGGAGGTTTACCTGTGTCCTTGGGGGGTCACCTGAGTGGTGCAAATGGGTGTGGAGCCTTCTTGGCTGCAGGACGTTTTTCTGCCCTGGATCCCTTCACTGCTGAAGACAGGCACAGGCTGTTGGGGATGAGTCTGGGCTGTCTGAATCTCAAACTGAAGCAACAAATGGTTCCTGGAGTCTGCAATGTTTTCTGGAAATCCCTTCATACTCCCACAACATTCGAAGGGTGTCCATTCCTAAGTGCATGGCTAAATGTCTATGGAGATTCTCCGTCATCCAGGTCATAGTTATCCCAAAGATGCTTTTTCAGGGGGCAACTGGACTTCCTTGTTTTTCTTTGAAGACGTTTCGCTTCTCATCCCAGAAGCTTCTTCAGCTCTGACTGGATGGTGGGGAACGGAAGGATTTATACTCCTCGCAGACAGCTGGTCATTTGCCTTCTTTTAGAGAGGCGTTGAGGCCACCGGGAGGTTTACTAGTGTCCTCGGGATCATCTGAGTGGTGCAAATGGGTGTGGAGCCTTCTTGGATGCAAAAAACTTCCTACAGGGCAGAAAACCTCCTATAGCCAAGAAGGCTTCGCACACATTTGCACTACCTAGGTGACTGTGAGGACACAGACAAACCTCCAAGTGGCCTCAACGACCCTCTAAAAGAATTGCAAATGACCAGCTGTCTGCAAGGAGTATAAATCCTTCCATTCCCCACCATCCAGTCAGAGCTGAAGAAGCTTCTGGGATGAGAAGCGAAACGTCTTCAAAGAGAAGCAAGAGAGTCCAGTTGCCTCCTGAAAAAAGCACCTTTGGGACCTCCAGGAACTGGATGGCTGAGAAGCTCCATAAAGAATCCGGAGGGTATCAGACAGAAGGACGGATGGATATGATTGGGAAAAGCTGGTCCTTCAACTAATTTTTCCCTTAGGGCAGGGGTAGGCAACCTTGGCTCTTTTATGACTCGTGGACCTCAACTGCCAGAATTCCTGAGCCAGCCATGCTGAGGGGAAAGGGAGAGGTTTCCAAGCTGAGCCAGGCTGGCTCAGGAATTCTGGGAGTTGAAGTCCACGAGTCATGAAGGGGCCATAGTTCCCCCCCATGCTGGCTCAGGAATTCTGGGAGTTGAAGTCCACGAGTCATGAAGGGGCCATAGTTCCCTCCATGCTGGCTCAGGAATTCTGGGAGTTGAAGTCCACAAGTCATGAAGGGGCCATAGTTCCCCCATGCTGGCTCAGGAATTCTGGGAGTTGAAGTCCACGAGTCATGAAGGGGCCATAGTTCCCCCCCATGCTGGCTCAGGAATTCTGGGAGTTGAAGTCCACGAGTCATCAAGGGGCCATAGTTCCCCCATGCTGGCTCACTGGGATTGAAGTCAGAGTCATGAAGGGTTCCCCATGCTGGCTGAGGAATTCTGGGAGTTGAAGTCCACGAGTCATGAAGGGCCATAGTTCCCCCATGCTGCTCAGAAAAATTCTGGGAGTTGAAGTCCACGAGTCATCAAGGGAGCCATAGTTCCCCATGCTGGCTCAGGAATTCTGGGAGTTGAGTCCACGAGTCATGAAGGGGCCATAGTTCCCCCCCATGCTGGCTCAGGAATTCTGGGAGTTGAAGTCCACGAGTCATGAAGGGGCCAAAGTTCCCCCATGCTGGGTCAGGAATTCTGGGAGTTGAAGTCCCCACGTCATAAAGAGGCCATAGTTTCCCCATGCTGGCTCAGGAATTCTGGGAGTTGAAGTCCCCAAATCATGAAGAGGCCAAGGTTGCCTACTCCTGCCTTAGGGGAATATCCACCCCCGGGAGCCCCTCCCCACCAGCCTCACCTGACGCCTTGTAGAGCTCCTTCAGGGTGCCCTGGGGCTGCTCGATCTGATGGACCGTCAGATCCACCGTTCCCCCGCCGCAGTCGGCCACGATGTAGCGGTCCCCTGGCCAGCAAAGAAAAGGCAGGTGAGGCTCTGCTTGCTGAAGACATGGATGCCCCCCTGAGATGTCTGGGGAACGGGCAGGGAGGAGAAGAGGAGGTGGGGCCCATCGTGTGGGCGTGACATCCCGGGGGCTTCTTTCAGACACAATGGGCAGCAGACCCCCCCCAACAAAGCCAGAGACCCTTCCAGGTTTAACCCAGGGCAAAATTGGTTCTGAGCGGTGAGAGGTGTCTAATCTGAGGGGTCCTTGGTTCCCTCTGAGCTGGGTGGCGTCTTTGCAGACGTTTCCTGACCCAGCTAGGTAACGTCATCAGGGCTAGAAGGGAGTTGGGTTTGCAGGGAGAAGGAGGAGGGGGGAGGGGAGGACTATGGGGGGTTTTGGTGGTCTCCGAACTTGGCGGTTTTCTTGCCAACGTTTCAAGACCCAACTAGACAACCTCGTCAGTGCTAGAAGGGAGTGAGGTTCGGGAGGAGGAGGAGGAGAGGACTGTGGGGTCCTTGGTGCTCTCTGAGCTGGGTGGTTTCCTTGCAGACGTTTCATGACCCAACTAGGGAACATCATCAGTGCTAGAAGGCAGGCGGATTGGAGGAGGAGGAGGAGGAGGAAGAGGAGGAGGACTAGGACTGTGAGGCCCTTGGTCCTCTCTTAACTGGGTGGTTTCCTTGCAGACGTTTCATGACCCAACTAGGCAACATCATCAGTGCTCCAGTGCTGTTTGGGTCATGAAATATCTGCAAGAAAGCAACCCAGCTCAGAGAGCATCAAGTACCCCTCATATCAACCCTGAGCTACAGATATTCTCTTTCCAGACTCTGGAACGAGTGCAGAGAAGAGCAACAAAAACGATTAGAGGGCTGGAGGCTAAAACACACCAAGGTTACAGGAATTGGGGATGCTTAGTCTGATGAAAAGACTCCTACAAAGACGGGGGGGGGTCCACCTATTCTCCAGAGCCCCCGAAGGCAGGACAAGAAGCGACGGATGGAAACCAACCAAGGAGACAAGCGACCTGGAACCAAGGAGGAATTTCCCGACAGCAATAATTAATGAATAATCATCGTTATTAATTAATCCACGGAACAACCTGCCTCCAGACGTTAGGTGGGTGCATCCCTGGAGGCTTTGAGAAAGAGACTGGGCAACCCTTTTGTCTGAAATGGCACAGGGTCTCCTGCTTGAGCAGGGGGTTGGACTAGATACAGGGCTTTTCAACCTTTTTACCGATTGTACCACTTTTAGGATATGGCAATATTCGAGTTCCACCTAGCAAGGTGTCAAAAACTTGGTGACAAAAAAAAAAACCTGTTCAAAGTTGCAATTGCACTGAAATGACTTATGACCATTTTTTACACTTATGACCATTGCAGCAACAGGGTCATGTGATTTATATTTGGATGCTTGGCAACTGATTCATATTTATGATGGTCACAGTGTCCCAGGGTCATGTGATCCCCTTCTGCAACCTTTTGACAAGCAAAGCCAATGGCAGAGCTGCTGGTGGCCAACTGCTAAGGCGGGACTTCCTTCCCTCCCTCCCTTCCCTGCCTCCCTTTTTCTCATTCCTATCTCCTTCTGAAGGAAGAATTTGAACCCCCCCATATTTTCCCTCTTCCATATATTGATCAAACAAGGAAAGGCCTCCAGAGACAGAAAAGACAAGCTGCTGAGTGAACTAGCTTAAAAAGGTGCTTCCCCTTTAAGAATTAGCTACTGGCTAGAAAGGAAAGTAAGGAGCCCAGCTGGCACTTAAAGAAGGAAAAAAAATGTAGTAAGTACTGGCTGCCGGCTAAGGCAGCCTCCCCAAATGGCTCCATTCGTAAGTAAAATCTGCAGCTCCAGAGGACTCTCTCACTGTAAGTCTTTGCCTGTGCTGGCTCTTTCCCTTCCCCACTACACTTGGCTAGGCAGGGCTGCGTACCACCTGCCACTCATTAATGTATCACAAGTGGTACGCGTACCACAGGTTGAAAAGCCCTGGACTAGAAGACCTCCAAGGTCCCTTCCAACTCTTATCGTTCTCTGTTCTTTTATAATGGCCTGGGCCTCGAGTTAACCCTTTCTCTGCCTCAGCACAGGCTCCCTCTCCTTCGTGCCCGGGGTTTTCCCTTCCCCTCCGGTGCAAAAACCAGAGGTTTTGGTTCCCCCAAAGGCAAGGAATGTAAAATATTGGGGGAAACGGGGAGAGCCCAAGGAAGGAGACGATGCCTCCTCCTGCAGTCCGGAGCACTCTGGATGTAGCAGACCGAGTCTAATCATCTCCAGCCCTTGGGCGAAGGGGTTGTATATGCAGGAAGTCCTTGTCTTACGACCGTTCTTTTAGCGACCGAAGTTGCAACGGCGCTGGTAAAAGTGAACTTGGGACCGTTTTCCACACTTACGACCGTTGCCCCACCCTCCGGGGTCACACGATCGAAATCCAGAGGCTCGGCAACTGGCATGTACCTAGGACGGTTGCAGACTCCCGGGGTCACGTGATCCCCTTTTGCCGCCTTCCAACCGGGGGGGGCGGAGCCGGATTCAAGCTTAACGACCGTGTGTCAAACTTAACTTCACAAGGGGCAGCGCTTGGCGAGAGAGGTCGTGTAAAAGGGGGCAAAACTCACTTAGTGACGGGTCTCGCTTAGTGGTGGAAAATTTGGGCCCCCAATGGCTGGCCGTAAGTCAAGGACGACCTGCATGGGGTGGGGAGAGGAGTGAAGTCCAGAAGGCACATAGGGTAGTGGTCATATGGAGCCCCCCCCATCCCCTCTCCCCTTCCTCTTCCTGCCCTTTCTTGGGGGCACCTTCTCTGCCAGCGATCCACTCTCTGGCTTTCGAGCCCCTGGGCCAGTCGGACGGTTTGGGACTCCCGTGCCCAGCCTCCCCAGCCGGCCTTCCCCGGAGACACCCCCCCCCCACCCTACCTGTCTGCATTTCCGACCACAGTTCGCCCACCCCAGACTCGATCAGGAAAGTCCGGCTGTGCCTGGACCGGCGGAGCTGCTCCCGGGCTGCAGGAGGAGAGAGAGGGCAGAGGGTGAGATTGGGGGTCCCGGCCTCGGTGGGCAAAAGGCCAGGAGGAAGAAGCCGCCCCGAGTGATTCAGGGGATCCTCCTTGCTTCCTTGCATCGGACACACGGGGGCTGCGTTCCGATGACGGGAGGAGGTGAGCTAGATTGGGTCATGAAAGGCTGGCAAGGAAACGACCCAGCTCAGAGAGGACCAAGGATTCCCCCCCCCTCCTCCTCCTCCTCTCCATAAACCCCACTCCCTCTTAACCCTCATGATGTTACCTAGTTGGGTCATGAAATGTCTGCAAGGAAACAACCCAGCTCAGAGAGCACCAAGAAACCCCAAACAGGTCGTCCACCTCCTCCTCCTCCTCCTCCTCCTCCTCCGCCTCGTGTCCTGCACTGTACAAACCCACTCCTCTCCTAGCCCTGATGATTGTTTTTTACCTAGTTGTCTGAAACTTCCTGCAAGGAAACAACCCAGCTCAAAGAGCACCAAGGACCCCACAGTCTTCTCCTCCTACTCCTCTCTCTCCCTCCTCTCCTCCTCTCCTTCACTCGCAAACACCACTCCCTCCTAGCACTTGACGATGTTTACTCGTTTGGTCGTGACATCTGCAAGACCTGGACCCCACAGTCTTTTTTCCTTCCCACCTTCCTCTCCTCCCCGTCCTCCTCCTCCACAACCCCTCTTCCTTCTAGCACTTATGATGTTCCCTAGTTGGGTCATGGAACGTCTGCAAGGAAACCACCCAGCTCAGAGAGCACCAAGGGCCCCACAGTCCTCCTCCTCCTCCTCTTCCTCCTCCTCCACAAACCCCACTCCCTTTTAGCCCTGATGGTGTTCCCTAGCTGGGTCCTGAAACCCCTGCAAGAAAGCCCCCAAGCTCAGAGAGCACCAAGGACCCCACAGTCCTCTCCTCCTCCTCCTCCTCCCCCCTTCTAGCACTGACAACGTCCTCTCGTTGGGTCATGAAACGTCTGCAAGGAGACCACCCAGCTCAGAGAGCATCGGGGGACCCGCTCACTTCCCCCCTGAGCTGCCAAGGTCCTCCTTCCCCGCTCTTGCCCCGTCTCCCACGTACCCTGCCTGAAGCTGGAGTCGATGGGCAGGTCCGAGGGCCGCCCGTTGGCCTGGGGTCTGTAGCTGAGGTCGATCAGCTGGTTGAGCCGAAGCTTCCGGCAGTAGATGGAGGCGGCCTCCGGCTCCAGAGCGATCAGCAGCTGCTCCGGGTTCTCCGAAGACACCAGCCCTGCCTGTAGGGAAGGAAAGAGGGGAGGGGTCCTTTCATTAGCCAGAAGGGACCCCTCCCCCTGCAGAGCACACATCCGGGGGGCACCAGGTTGGAGAAAGCCCAAGGGGACCCCCAACTTTTCCCCCCGGGAAAAAAAGAGGGCAAGGCTGGCTGGGGCATTCTGGGAGTTGAAGTCCACCTGTCCTAAAGTCCCTAAGGTTGAAAAGCCCTGCGCTAAGGAATTCTATTATTTAGGGGATCTTCTTCCCTTCCTCTCTCTGCCCTCGGACCTTCCCCCCAAATGCTTTATTTCCACGGTATTTTAACTTCAGGGCTGCCCAAAGGAATCCTGGGAGCCGAAACGGACCCAGCAGAGTCGCATGATAAAATCCCGCCCGACTCCTCGGGGCTCCGTCCCATCCAGAGAGCTGCGGCAAAAGCGGTTGGGGGCTTTTGACAACACCGTGAGGCTCCTTTGTGGGGTGTTTTTTCTCCCTTGCGGGGGTCTCCTTATGGGGGTTCTCCCTGTCCCTTTCCTGGAAGGGAGGGGAACAAAAGGTAGGTTTCAACCCGGGGTGGGACTTTGCCACTTGGCAGATGGCGAGATGGGAGGCATGAAAGAAAGAAGAGAAAAGGAAGGAAGGAAGGAAGGAAGGAAGAAAGGAAGGAAGGAAGGAAGAAAGAAAAAAGAAAAAAGAAAGAAAGAAAGAAAAAAGAGAGAGAGAAAGGAAGAAAGAAAGAAAGAGAATAAAGAGAAAAAGAAAGAAAGAGAGAGAAAGAGAAAGAGGAAGAGAGAGAGAGAGAAAGAGAAAGAAAGAGAAAAAAGAAAAAAAAGAAAGAGAAAAAGAGAGAAAGAGAAAGAGAGAAAGAAAGAGAAAAAGAGAAAAGAGAAAAAGAAAGAGAAAGAGAGAGAAAGAAAGAGAGAAAGAAAAAGAAGAGAGAGAGAAAGAGAAAGAAAGAAAAGAGAGGGAGGGAGGGAGGGAGGGAGGGAAAGCTGGCCCTCACCAAGTAAGCCGCTTCCCTCATGAACTGCTTGGCCGGCTGCTTCCAGATGGCGGGCACCGTGATCACCCACCGGATGGCATCGGCCACCGGCAAGGCCGGGCACTGGTCCTTCAGCTCCTGCAAGAGAGGAGGGTCAAAGGGGCCTGGAGGAAATCTACCCAACAGGGATGCTGGCTGGGCATTCTGGGAGCGGAAGTCCACCCAGCGGCCCACTTTGGAGACCCCCGATTAACAATAAAGAAACTACTTCGACCTCCTCACAGAGTTGTCCTAGGAGGGTCTCTCTCTCCCTCCTTCTCTCCCTCCCTTATTCCTCCCTCCTTCTTTCCTTCCTCCTTTCTTCTTCCCTTCCCTTCCCTCGCTCCCTCCTTCCTTCCCTCCTTCCCTCCTTCCTTCCTCTCTCCCTCCCTCCCTTCCTTCCTTCCTTCCTTCCTTCCACCCTCCCTCCCTCCCTCCCTCCCTTCCTCCCTCTCTCCCTTCCTTCCGCACCCTCGCTCCCCTCCTCCCTCCTTCCTTCCTTCCTTCCTCCTTCCTTCTTCTCTCCCTCCTCTTCCTTCCTTCCTTCTTCCACCCTCCCTCCCTCCCTCGCCTCCTCCTCCCTCCCTTCCACCCTCCCTCCCCTCCCTCCTCCCTCCCTCCTTCCTTCCCCTCCCCTTTTCCTTCCTTTCCTTCCTGTCACCCCTCCCTCCCTCCTCCTTCTTCCTCCTCCTCCCTTCCTTCCACCCTCCTCCCGCCCTCCCTCCTTCCTTCCCTTCCTTCCTTCCCGCCTTCCCTTCTTCTCTCCCTCCTTTCCTTCCTTCCTTCCTTCCACCCTCCCTTCCCTCCCTTCCTCCTCCCTCCCTTCCACCCTCCCGACCTCCCTCCCTCCCTCCCTCCTTCGCTTCACCCTCCCTCCTTCCTTTCCTTTCTTCCACCCTCCTCCTTCCTTCCTTCCCTCCTTCCTTCTTCGCTCCCTCCTTCCTTCCTTCCTTGCCTTTTCCTTCCATCCCGCCTATGCCGCTCTCATCTCATCCCGCCAGCCTAGCCTTCCCTCTTCCTTTCTCCCATCGCCGCCTTCCCCTTCCCATTTTCCCTTCCCCGCTACCCCCCCCCCCACCCCCCCCCCCCCCCCCCCTCCCCTGTTCCCCCCGTTTCCCCTCCTTCATCCCTTTCCCCATATCCCTATCTTCCCTCGCCTCCCTCCCGGTCTCCTTCCCTAGCTCAGTAATCCCTCCCGTTTGATCCACCCATTCTCCCCTGCTCTAGCCCTCCCCCCCCCCCGAAATCCTCCCCCTCCCCCTCCCCCCGCCTCCCTCCCCCCCCCCCTCCTTCCTCTCTCCTCCACCCCTTCCTCATCACGCCCGCCCCCACCCCCCCACCAAAGAAAAAACCCACCCCTCCCCTCCCCCCCCATCCCCTCTGTCCCGCCCCTTCTCCCCTATTCCCCTTCCTCTCCCCCCCACCCTCCGGCCTCCCAAACGCTTGGATCCCTCCTCTTCTCTCCCCCTCCTCCCTCCCGTTCCTTCCTTCCCCCTCCCTCTCCTCCCCTCCCTCCCTCCCCTCCCCTCCCTCCCTCCCATCCCTGCCTCCCTCCTTCCTTCCACCCCCTCCCTTTCCCCCCCTCCCTCCCTCCCCCTCCTCCTCCCCTCCCTCCTTCCTTCCACCCTCCTTCCTTCCTTTCCTTCCTTCCACCCTCGCCTCCCTCCTTCCTTCCTTCCCTCCTTCCTTCTTCTCTCCGTCCTTCCTTCCTTCCTTCCTCCCTCCCTCCCCTCCTTTGTACCTGATAAGGCAGGTGACATCTTCCCCCCCAACCCCTGGGGAAGCGGGAGGTCTCCCCGCCCCCTCCCTCACCTGCACGGCCTGCTGCCTGAAGAAGCGGAGGGCGTGGGCAAAGACCTCCAAGGCCGCCATCTTCTTCCCGTTCACGGCCCCCAGTTCGGACTTCATGCTCAAATCCTGACACAAAAGACAACCACCCAAAAGACTTTCAGGCCGGATAGAAAACGAGACAGGTGACCTTGATGGAGAGGTGTAGGAACCCTTTGCAGGCAGCCCCCCACTTACCACCACAGGGGAGGCCGACATTTCCGTTGCTAGAGAGAGAGAAGAGTCGTTAAGTGGGTTTTGCCCCATTTTACTCACTCTGGAACTGTGGATCTTCATTTTGAACTTCTCAAAGTAGAGCCAGTCGCGGGCTTCCTCCGGGTCCAGGTCGTGGTAATAGTCCCGGGCCGTGTAGCCAAAGCTGTGGAAGGCGCCTTCCGGCGTCAAGAGAAGGCTGGTGGGGGTCTTCTGGTGGGCCACTCCGGGGTCTCCTCCTTCCCATTTCCTGCCAGGAAAAAATCCAAAGTGGAATTCATTCTCCCCACCTCACAGGAAGGCCCCGGGGTGGGGCTGCTCTCTTCTGAAACGTGAACCCAACGGGCTGAATTTTTGTGGCGTGCAAGTCGGGGGGGGGGGGCTCGACTTGAAGTTTGTCTGGTACCCCCCAAAATTTCATATTTAGAACCAGGCCCCTAGCTGTGTCTCTCCAATCTTGGCCACTTTAAGAAGAGCTGTGGACTTCAACTCCCAGAATTCCCCAGCCAGCCGTGCAGAGTTAGAATAAGGGTCCCTGGGTTTTTTGCTCATTTGTGGCGATGTAAGGATTCCAGGCTGATCCCTCTTTTAACTCCACTCCTGACTCTGCCGGCCCTTCTCCTACGATCACTCTGTGGAAGGTTCAGCAAAATGTTTCCTCCCCTATTATTGTTTCTTGACGGAGAGAAAATAAATAGGATTTAAACACGATCATTTTTTAAAAAATTAATTTATCACCTCTTCCCACGGGAGGGAAAAGGGAAGAATTTAACGGCTGGTTTCCTGTGGTGACTTTTTCTATTTTTTTTTATTTATACAGTGAATTTTTATAAAGTGACATCTCAGAAGACCCAGGCCTTGGGGGGGTTTTCGAGCTTCCTATGTTGCTTTCGAGGCCATCTCATTTGTTCATTAAAAATGCCCAAATCCTGCTCTTCATCCCTCATCCAATGGCAACAGAGCTTCCAGGGACTAAACATTGGGTAGTCCTCAAGAAACACTCTAAAGCCCATACTCCAAAATCATCAATTAGGCAGGGAGAGGGGTGCAATCTCTTGCAAACACCTGCCAGGTGAGCTCCCTTCCTCGCCACAGGCCTTTCCGCACGAAGAGAGGATGGTGAAAAACAAATATTCTCTGTTCATTCATGCGGGGAATATCCAGAGACCGTGTGCCAGCGATTGTGGAGGAGATCTGAAGAATAAAGGTCTCTCTGTGTTCAGGTGTGTATGTGAGAAATAGAGAGAGAGAGAGAGAGAGAGAGAGAGAGAAAGAGAGAAAGAGAGAAAGAAGAAAGAGAGAGAAGGAAACAGAGGGAGAAAGAGGGAAAGAAAGAAAGAAAGAAAGAAAGAAAGAAAGAAAGAAAGAAAGAAAGAAAGAAAGAAAGAAAGAAAGAAAGAAAGAAAGAAAGAAAGAAAGGGAAAGAGAAAGGGAAAGGGAAAGGGAAAGAGAAAGAAAGAAAAAGAGCAAAAGAAAGAGAAAGGAGAAAGAGAAGAGAGAGAGAGAGAGAAAGAAACAGAAAGAGGGAAAAAGAAAAGAGAAAGAGACAAAAACAGAGAAAGAGAGCAAAAGAGAGGCAGAAAGGGAAAGAGAAAGAAAGAACAAAAGAGAGACAAAGAGAAAGAAAAAAGAGAGAGAAAGAAAGAAAAAGAGAGAGAGAGAAAGAAAGAAAGAGAAACCAAGACAGAGAGAAAGAGAGGCAGAAAGGGAAAGAAAGAGCAAAAACAGAAAGAGAAAGAGGGAAAGAGAGAGAGAAAGAAATAAAGAGGGAAAGAGAGAAAGAAAGAGAAATAAAGACACAAAGAGAGCAAAAGAGAGGCAGAAAGGGAAAGAAAGAGCAAAAGAGAGACAAAGAAAGAGAGAAAGGAGAAAAGAGAGAGAAAGAGGGAAAGAAAGAAAAAGACAGAGAGAGAAAGAAAGAGAAACAAAGACAAACAGAGAGAAAGAGAGGCAGAAAGGGGGGAGAGAGAGAAAGAGAGAGAGAGAGAAAAGAGGGAGGAAGAGAGACCCTGCCTTCAGCCCCAGAGGGTACCTCATCATGTGCAGGGTCTCCGGATCGCTGACGAAGCTGAAGGCGTAGCCGCTGGACGTGGTCCCGAAGTCGATGGCCACCACCACGCCGAAGGGAGCCGCCTCTGGCCTCCGGATCTCACTCCTCTGCAACACACAGGCCAGGATGCAGAGGACCCCCGGGTGCCGCATCCGGCCCCAGGGGCCCCAGTCTGGGTCCTAGAGCAGGGCGTCTAACCGTGGCCACTTTTCAGATGGGTGGACTTCAGTTCCCAGAATCCCCCAGCCAGCACAGCTCCGGGCTTCAGCACCACTTGGCAAGCCCACCCAGCACCCGTCTTACCCCCTACTTTGGGTGGGGGGGACAAGGCTTCTGCTTACCGGTGACTGAGATGGGGTGAGGGGCGCAATGCTGCAGCTGTCGCTGTGGAGCCCGGGAGAACTCGGCGGAGACGGGGTACGGGACCGCTCCCCATTTGTCCCTGGCGAAGAAGAAGGGAAAGAAAGGGGGGCTTAGAAACAATCCTTCTCGTGGGAGACAGAAGGATGGAAAGATTTATACTCCTTGCAGACAGCTGGTCATTTGCCTTCTTTTAGAGAGTCGTTGAGGCCACCTGGAGGCTTATCTTTGTCTTCGGGGTCACCTGAGTGGTGCAAATGGGTGTGGAGCTTTCTTGGCGTCCTTTCAACAGTTCCAAGAAGGCTCCACACCCATTTGCACCACTTAGATGACCCCGAGGACACAGGTAAACCTCCAGGTGGCCTCAACGCCTCTCTAAAAGGAGGCAAATGACCAGCCGTCTGCAAGGAGTATAAATCCTCCCGTTCCCCACAATCCAGTCAGAGCTGAAGAAGCTCCTGGGATGAGAAGCGAAACATCTTCAAAGAAAAAAAAGGAAGTCCAGTTGCCTCCTGAAAAAAGCACCTTTGGGACAACCCTGACCTGGAGGATGGAGAATCTCCATAGGCAACAGAGTTGGAAGGGACCTTGGAGGTCTTCTAGTCCAACCCTAGTCACCGAGTTGGGGAGAAATCTCATTAGACAACCGGGACTGGATTCTTCTCTACCGCCACCCCCACTTTGTGTGGAAGGAGACCCCTCTATCTTTTTCTTTCCCACATTCAAGCAGTCCTCAATTTACCACCATCCCTTTAGTGACCGTTCAAAGTTACGACAGCATTGGAAAAAAGCCACTTGGGCTCCTTTTTCACGCTGGACATCCATCGCAGGGTGAAAAACTCAAAACAACAAACATTTGGCGAACAAGTCGTCTTTATGACGGTTGCATGATCCCCTTTTGTGACCTTCCCAGCTGGAAGGTTCTCCCCCCGCCGCCCCCACCCGTAGACTAGAACAGCTCCCCTCGGATCGGATTAAAAGCGTCCCGCCAACTTTGTCCAAACAGCCACGCTTGAAAACCTGCAGGGACGTCGTCGGAATGGACCTCAACCCAAACAAGAGGCAGCCAGATTTAATGCCGGGGAGCGTGAAAACGCCGGAAGGCTGTTCTCGCCCACGCAGGCAGGGTGGACCGGCCTGCGGAGGTACCTCGGGGGCTCTGCGTGCCCCACATATGGTTCCCATTAAGGAGTCCAGCTAATTGCTTCCTCTCCCCCCTCCTCAAAGTCTCAATCTCCACCCTGGAGCAGCAGGGATGGTTCCTGGCTTACAGGCCCCAGCTGCGGTTCAGGATGGACAGAGAGGCCCATCCCCATGTTATTGGCCGACCTGGTGACGCCCGGTGATCCTGGGAGGAGAACCAGGACTCAGATGGGGAGTCTCCCCCCCCCATGGGGACTTTGCTGGGGTCACCATGCATATATAAGGAACGGCTGCTGGAATTGGGGATGTCTAGTTTAATGAAGAGAAGGATGAGGGGGGACATGATAGCAGTGCTCCAGTATCTCAGGGGCTGCCCCAAAGAAGAGGGAGTCAAGCTATTCTCCAAGGCGCCTGAAGGCAGGACAAGAAGCAACGGATGGAAACTGATCAAGGAGAGAAGCAACCTAGAACTAAGGAGAAACTTCCTGACAGAACAATTAACCAGTGGAACAACCTGCCTCCAGAAGCTGTGAATGCTCTATCACTGGAGGTTTTTAAGAAGAGACTGGACAGCCATTTGTCCGAAATGGTATAGGGTTTCCTGCCTGAGCAGGGGGTTGGACTAGATGACTTCTAAGGTCCCTTCCAACTTTATTATTATTATTATTATTATTATTATTATTATTATTATTATTATTATTATTATTATTATTATTATTATTATTATTATTATTATTATTATTATTATTATTATTATTATTATTATATTGACACATATATCAATACATGATAGCCGTATTCCGGTATTTGAGGGGCTGCCAGAAGGAAGAGGGGAGAGGGGTCAAATTATTCTCCAAAGCAGCCGAAGAAGGCAGGACAAGAAACAATGGATGGAAACCCGTCAAGGGGAGAAGCAACCTGGAATTAAGGGGAAATTTCCTAACGGTGAGGACAATTGACCCATGGAACGGCTTGCCACCAGAAGTTGTGGGTGCTCCCATCACTGGAGGTTTTTAGGAAGAGATTGTCCAGAATGATACAGGGTCTCCTGCTGGAGCAGGGGGTTGGACTAGAAGACCTCCAAGGTCCCTTCCAGCACTATTCCGATTGATTGATTGGGGCAGAGCCAAGATCTGGGGAGCTGTGACCTGCAAGTGATCCTCTACATATCGGTGGGGGGGGGGTGTCGTCCATCTTGGCTAGAACAAGGTGGCTGGCCTGAGCAGCATCCCAACTCCCTTTCCAGGAAGCCCCTGACCCTGAGTCCAGCATTCTCCAAGAGACCCTCACAATGTCGTCCCCCCCCCCACATCCAGGATCAAACCGGGGATGTTGCATTTTTTTCCTTACCGATTTGCAGCGTGTGCATTGTGGGAACCGCAAGGGTTGTCGACATCTTCACATCAGCCTCGTGCCTGAAAAACAGGGAGAACATATCAATCAGAATAGAGCTGGAAGGGGCCTGGGAGGTCTTCTAGTCCAACCCCCTGCTCAAGCAGGAGACCTTATATCAGGGGTCCCCAACCTTGGCCACTTGAAGACCTGTGGACTTCAACTCCCAGAATTCCCCAGCCAGCATGGCTGGCTGGGGAATTTTGGGAGTTGAAGTCCACAGGTCTTCAAGTGGCCAAGGCTGGGGACCCCTGCCCTATATCATTTCAGACAAATCCAGTCCAGTCTCTGCTTAAAAACCTCCAGTGTTGAAGCACCCACAACCTCTGGTGGCAAGCTGTTCCACTGGTTAATTGTCCTCACTGCTAGGAAGTTTCTCCT
This sequence comes from Azemiops feae, assembly GCA_023970755.1. Classification (NCBI taxonomy): domain Eukaryota; kingdom Metazoa; phylum Chordata; class Lepidosauria; order Squamata; family Viperidae; genus Azemiops; species Azemiops feae. The sequence goes on from JALGBA010002575.1 coordinate 83,752, forward strand.
TAATTCCAGATTGCTTCTCTCCTTGATGAGTTTCCATCCATTGTTTCTTGTCCTGGAGCATAATTTGACCCCCCTCTTCTTTGTGGCAGCCCCTCAGATACTGGAATACAGCTATCACGTCCCCCCTGTTTTTCCTTTTCTCTAGACTGCCCAATCCCAAATCCTGCAGCCGTCCTTCGTATGGTTTTGTCTCCAGGCTTTTCATCATCTTAGTTGCTCTTCTCTGCACTTTCCCAAAGTCTCAACATCTTTTTTTGTAACGTGGTGACCAAAACTGGATGCAAGATTCCAGCTATGGCCTTACTAAGGCTTTACAAAGCCTTTACTAAGGCCTTTACTAAGGCACTAACACTTCGCCTGATCTTGACTCTACGCAGTGACATCAAATGACATCCTTAATCACAGTGCACGGGGCATCTTGAGGGCACGGACTTGGGGGATCCACCCGGATTTGTTTTCTACCCTTTCCACAAATCGTCCGTCCTCAACGGAGGGAAAAAAAACCCCACCCACTACAGGCCAGTCCTTGACTTACGACGACAACTGAGCCCCACATTTCCATCGCTAAGCTGTTGCAGAAAACCACAGGACTCAGACCACGGAATCAAAAGAAGTTGGTTTATTTGCGCAAAGGTTCAGAGCAAAAATCATAACAACCTCTGAACACCTTCTCATGGAATAACAAGTACATATATACTCTTTTAGAAGCAGCAAAACACGGAAATGTAACTTGTTAGCATTGATTGGTTACTTGAATGACAGCCCCCTGTTGCTATGCTAGAATAGCGAAATATCTTGTCCCCCTCTCATGGATCGACGTTACAGGTATCTTGCCAAAGCATCTAAGTTTCATAAGATTTCCTGCAGTTCGTTTGTGGTTAGCTACCAGCGAGAGTGAGACATAGAAACGAGACATATGTGGTTACTTGCAACAGAGCCTCAAGCTTGACACTCATATGTGACCGACAGATGAACTTGTGGTTTGACATTTTTCACTTCCTTTTTTGTTTCTTCTAGCTAATACACGCATTTAAGACTCATGTCCTATTTTATGACCTATGTCTTGTTTTATGTCCTGCCTTAAAGCCAGACAGTGAAGTGAGTTTTGCCCCGTTTTCTCGCCCCCTCAGTTGTTAAGCGAATCAGTTGCAGTTGTTAAGTGAGTCGCACGGTCGTTAAGCGAGTCTGGCTTCCCCCCTTGACTTTGCTTGTCAGAAGCTCACAAAAGGGGATCGTGTGACCCCCTCCCTGGGAGATGCTGCAATAAATCTGGCTGGGGAATTCTGGGAGTTGAAGTCCAGGAATCTTTTGAGGAAAAACGCGGATTTAAACACGGGGGAGGGGGGATTTTTGCTTTCAAGGGAAATGGCAGGTTTAGTTGGTTTGGTTCCTTCTAGAACAGGGGTGGGGAACCTTGGCCCTTTTATGACTCGTGGACTTCAACTCCCAGAATTCCTGAGCCAGCCATGCTGAGGGGAAAGGGAGAGGTTTCCAAGCTGAGCCATGCTGGCTCAGGAATTCTGGGAGTTGAAGTCCACGAGTCATAAAGCGGCCTAGGCCTAGGCCAGAGGTAGGCAACCTTGGCTCTTTTATGACTCGTGGACTTCAACTCCCAGAATTCCTGAGCCAGCCACGCTGAGGGGAAAGGGAGAGGTTTCCAAGCTGAGCTATGCTGGCTCAGGAATTCTGGGAGTTGAAGTCCACGAGTCATAAAGCGGCCTAGGCCTAGGCCAGAGGTAGGCAACCTTGGCTCTTTTATGACTCGTGGACTTCAACTCCCAGAGTTCCTGAGCCAGCATGGGGGAACTATGGCCCCTTCATGACTCGTGGACTTCAACTCCCAGAATTCCTGAGCCAGCCATGCTGAGGGGAAAGGGAGAAGTTTCCAAGCTGAGCCATGCCGGCTCAGGAATTCTGGGAGTTGAAGTCCACCAGTCACAAAAGAGCCAAGGTTGTCTATCCCTGCTCTAAAATAACGAAGAGAAATATCCTAAATGGATTGACACCGAAGATGTGACTGCACACATGAAACAAAACAAAATATTTAAGTGTGCAACTGTCTATATTTGTGCTGCAGGGTGATCAGCGTCATCTCCGCCATTTTAATCTCTGCCCTTCAGCAGTTGTCATTTTAAATTTTTTTTTTCTCCTCTGCTTTGATATCTGTTTTGAGCTGCTTCTCGTATGGAGGCCCCAGAACAGCTATTTCCGACGACAAACACAATTCTGGAGATAATAATCGCACAAATGTTTTGATGGTACCTGTTGGTTACCTCCCTCATCTGTCCTTTTCCATCCATGGAACAAAGAAGGGCAAAAAAAGGAGGATATTTGTTTGCTATTTGTGTTTTTTGCAGGCAGGGACCTCTTAAAAAAAGAAAAAGAAAAATCCAAATAGCTTTTAAAGTAATATTTCCATTTCAGAACTGATTTGCTCCAAATTACGGGGCGTCCTTGACTTACAAAAGTTCACTTAGCGACCGTTCAAAGTTAGAACGGCACTGAAAAAAGGGACTTGTGACCATTTTTCACACTTACGACCATTGCAGCACGGGATCAAAATTCAGACTCTCGGCCACTGACTCGTACTTATGACGGTCGCCATGTCCCGGGGGGAATCTCGTGATCCCCTTTTGCGATCTTCCCACCAGCAAAGTCAACGGGGGAAACCGGATTCACTTAACGACCGTGTGACTAATTGAGCTCCTGCAGTGATTCACTTAACGACTGTGGCGAGGAAGGTCGTAAAATGGGGCCAAACTCACGTAACAAATGTTTCATTTAACAACAGAAAATATCGGGCTCAATTGTGGCCGTATGTCGAGGACTGCCCGTACACGATTATCTTGGTTTTTGGCTTTTGTCTTCCGTTTTTAAAATTGTTATTGTTTTCTAGCCTTTTTTTTTTTTTTACTTTTTACTATACAGGCGGTCCTCGGCTTATGACCACAACAGAGCCCAAAATTTCTGTTGTTAAGTGAGACATTTGTTAAGTGGGTGTTGCCCCGTTTTATGACCTTTCTTGCCACAGTTGTTAAGTGAATCACCACAGCTGATAAGTTAATAACATGGCTGTTAAGTGAATCCGGATTCCCCCACTGACTTTGCTTGCCAGGAGGTCACAAAAGGGGATCACGCGACCCCCAGGGACATGGCAACCGTCATAAATATGAGTCAGTGGCCAAGTGTCTGAATTTTTATCACGTGACCGTGGGGGGATGCTGCAAAGGTTGTAAGTGTGAAAAACGGTCATAAATTGCTTTTTTCAATGCCGTCGTAACTTTGAGCGGCCACTAAATGAACTGTCGTAAGTTGAGGACCACCTGTATTATAAGCCTCCCAGAGTTGCTGAGTGATGGGCAGCATGGAAATTTAATAAACTTTAAAAAATAAAATAAAATAAAATAATAAAGTAAAAATAAAATAAAATAAAATAGTAATAATAAAATAAAATATAAAATAAAAAAATAAAAAAATAAAATAATGAAGTAAAAATAAAATAGTAATAAAATAAAATAAAAAATAAAATAATACAATAATACAATAAAATAAAATAAAATAGTAATAATAAAATAAAATAGTAATAATGTAAAATAAAATAAAATAATAAATAATAAAATAATAAAATAAAATAAAATAAAATAAAATAAAATAAATAAAATAAATAAAATAAAATAAAATAAAATAAAATAATAAAATAAAATAAAATAGTAATAATAAAATAATAAAAAATATAAAATAAAATAAAATAATAAAAAATAAAAAATAAAATAATGAAGTAAAAATAAAATAAAATAGTAATAATGTAAAATAAAATAAAATAATAAATAATAAAATAAAATAAAATAAAATAAAATAAAATAAAATAAAATAAAATAAAATAAATAAAATAAAATAAAATAAAATAAAATAAAATAATAAAATAAAATAAAATAGTAATAATAAAATAATAAAAAATATAAAATAAAATAAAATAATAAAAAATAAAAAATAAAATAATGAAGTAAAAATAAAATAAAATAGTAATAATAAAATAGTAATAATGTAAAATAAAATAAAATAATAAATAATAAAATAAAATAAAATAAAATAAAATAAAATAAAATAAAATAAAATAAAATAAAATGAAATAAATGAAATAAATGAAATAAAATAAAATAAAATAAAATAAAATAATAAAATAAAATAAAATAAAATAAAATATAAAATAAATAAAATAAAATAAAATAAAATAATAAAAAATAAAATAAAATAAAATGAAATAAATAAAATAATAATAAAATAAAATAAAAAAACAAAAAAAACAATAAAATAAAATAAAATAATCTAATTTGATTTCGGATTCAAGGATCTTGTCCAGAATTGACTTTCGTGCTCTGATTTATAAAAACAGACCTCACCCTTTCTTAGTAAGTCAGGAGAAATCAAAGCAGGCTTCTGCTCTTATAAAACCCACCAGCCTCTTCCTTTCTCCTGTGTTTGGCAAAAGCGAAAAGCTCATTAATTACCACTCGTTAATTAAGAGTGGCTTTAATATCAGGGACCCCCCAGAGCGCCGGCTGAACACTCACAGAAGCCCCGTTATTGCTACGAAGGTGCCCGGTGCCGGCTGTGGCATCGCACGGCTGGGGAAACCAAGTCACACCTTCTTTGGAGGCAGACAGCTCCTAAGCCGGAAACCCAGAGCGGAAAACCCTTTTTGAAATCCAGATTTTCCGGCGCAGAGTTTCCATAATTGAGCCACTCTCTGAATAAAGAGGCAGGAAGGGATGGGCAGGGCAGGGCAGGGTGGGGAAGGACAGGAAATGAGAGCCGACAGGAAGACAGCCAAAAGGGCAGGAGCCGCTGAAAGGAGGACAGAGCAGAATAACAGAGCGGGAAGGGACCTTGGAGGTCTTCTAGTCCAACCCCCTGCTGGAACAGGAGAACCGTTTACCGTTCCGGAGAAAGGATTGAGAAGAGACTGGAAGAGATGCAGAAGAAATTGGACCGTTTGGGCTCAGTTAACAGTCCAGTCACCACCCTAGCCTTGCGGTGTTCAATTTACAACTCAAGGGACGGAGGAAGAGCGCGCCTCTGGCTATAATAATAATAATAATAATATTAATAATAATAAAGTTGGAAGGGACCTGGGAGGTCATCAAGTCCAACCCCCTGCTCAGGCAGGTAACCCTATACCATTTCGGACAAATGGCTGTCCAGTTTCTTCTTAAAAACTTCCAGTGTTGGAGCATTCACCGCTTCTGGAGGCAGGTTGTTCCACTGGTTAATTGTCCTCACTGTCAGGAAGTTTCTCCTTAGTTCTAGGTTGCTTCTCTCCTTGACTAGTTTCCATCCGTTGCTTCTTGTCCTGCCCTCAGGCGCTTTGGAGAATAGCTTGACTCCCTCTTCTTTGGGGCAGCCCCTGAGATACTGGAAGACTGCTATCATGTCACCCCTAGTCCTTCTTTCCATTAAACTAGACAGACCCAATTCCAGCAGCCGTTCCTTGTATGTTTTAGCCTCCAGTCCCCTAATCATCTTTGTTGCTCTTCTCTGCACTCTTTCTAGAGTCTCAACATCTTTTTTACATCGTGGTGACCAAAACTGGATGCCGTATTCCAAGTGTGGCCTTACCAAGGCATTGTAGAGTGGTATTAATACTTCTAGCTTCGCTCCTTCCTCCCCTGACCTTGGGGCAGCCTTCTCCCACACTTCTGCAAACGAAAAGTCCGAGAAAGTATTTGACATGCCACCGTGATGTCAAGGGGCAAAGGCAAACTTATTTTGTATTTTCAGCCTGAGAGATCAAAGAGAGCCGCCGCAGAAGAAAAAGTTAGGTTGATTTAAACCACATGGCGCACCCGAGGCCTTCTTCCTCACCCCTAGCCCTGGAGAGGACCCCACGGTTCTGAATGTGAGGACTCTCGGTCATGAATATTTATTTTCGTAGCGAATTTTCCACATCCAAAGGGCTCGTTTCTACACACACACACACACACACATACACACACTCCTCCCAACCTCTCTAAGAAACTGGCTGGGCAGCTGATAAGATTTTGGAATAAGGCTGCAGAAGGAGAAGGTGAAACATTTCTGGAGCAGGCAGCTGGGTTCCTTGGCCAAAGCTTGGAGAGCCCTTAAGACTTATATGCCACTAAGCGGTTTATAAAGTCAGCCTGTTGCCCCCAACAATCTGGGTCTTCCTTTTACCGACCTCAGAAGGACGGAAGGCTGAGTCAACCTTGAGCCGGTCAGGATCGAACTCCCGGCAGTGGGCAGAGTCAGCCTGCAATGCTGCATTCTCACCACTGCGCCACCACAGAACATCTATCATCTAGGATGGATAGATAGATAGATAGATAGATAGATAGATAGATAGATAGATAGATAGATAGATAGATAGATAGATAGATAGATAGATAGATAGATAGATAGATAGATAGATAGATAGATGAATAGATGAATAGATGAATAGATGAATAGACAGACAGACAGACAGACAGACAGACAGATAGATAGATAGATAGATAGATAGATAGATAGATAGATAGATAGATAGATAGATAGATAGATGAATAGATGAATAGACAGACAGACAGACAGATAGATAGATAGACAGACAGACAGACAGATAGATAGATAGATAGATAGATAGATAGATAGATAGATAGATAGATAGATAGATAGATAGATAGATAGATAGATAGATAGATGGATAGATGGATAGATGGATAGATGGATAGATGGATAGATGGATAGATGGATAGATGAATAGATGAATAGATGAATAGATGAATAGATAGAAGATAGATGAATAGATAGAAGATAGATGGATAGACAGATATAGACAGATAGATAGATAGATAGATAGATAGATAGATAGATAGATAGATAGATAGATAGATAGATAGATGAATAAATACATAGATAGAAGAGAGATGGATAGATAGATAGATAGATAGATAGATAGATGTAGATAGATAGATAGAAGATAGATGAAGAGATAGAAAGAAGATAGATGAAGAGATAGACACAGACAGAGATAGATAGAGATAGAAAGAAGATAGATAGATAGATAGATAGATAGATAGATAGTCACAGAGTGAGAGAGATGATAGATGATAGCACTAGCAATAGCCCTTAGACTTATATACCGCTTCATAGTGCTTTTAAAGTCCTCTCGAGTCTAAGCGGTTTACAGAGTCAGCCTGTTGCTCCCAACAATCTGGGTCCTCCTTTTACCGACCTCAGAAGGACGGAAGGCTGAGTCAACCTGGATGGAACTCCCGGCAGTGGGCAGAGTCAGCCTGCAATGCTGCATTCTCACCGCTGCGCCACCAGGGCTCTTTGCGGGGATTCATCTGAGGAGAGGGTGTAGAAATGTTGGGGGGGGGGTTGAACCCCCGGAATGATTGGGGTCGGAACCAGCTGTCTTATCTACTTGAAGAGAGATGGGGAGCTGATGAGACTTGAAAGGACAGACGCTTCATCGCTTCACTAGGTCACAACCTCAGTGCGATGATCTCTCACATTACTCACTGGGACTGAAGATGTTACCTAGCTGGGTAACAAAAGGTCTGCAAGGAAACGACCAAGCTCAGAGGGAACCAAGGACCCCACAGTCCTCCTCCTCCTCCTCCTCCCCCCTGCAAACCTTTCTTGCACTGATGATATTACCTAGTTGGGCCATGAAACGTCTGCAAGAAACCCACCGAGTCCAGAGAGCGGCAAGGACCCCACAGCCCAGCCCTGAGCAACCCTCTTCTATGGATGGACGGTCACTGGACAGTCCTGGAGAAAAAGCGGTCTTCTCCTCGGAGCCTCCTGCCTGGCGGGATCCTGGCCAGCCTGTCTGAGCTGAGTCAGCTGATTAGAAGGGGCTTCATTTTTTCATCCTCCTGTTTACTTCGCCATTCCGTTCCTGGGTGCCGCCTTGCGTGTTCTACTCTCTCAACCATATGAGCGGCTGATGGTGAGGATGGTGAGGAGGGCCAGATTGTTCCTGGGGTGATTAAGGTCAAGAGGCCCACTTTAACGTCTCTTTCCCTTTTGTTCCTTCTCACTTGGTGCCGTTCGTTGTAGAGATGAAATGCTAGCAGGCTCTCCTGTGGTTTCCTTGCATTGCTTGTGTGGAATGCGAAAGGGAGAATGGGAGAGAGAAAGAAAGGGAAGGGAAGGGAAGGGAAGGGGAGAGAGAGAGAGAGAGAGAGAGAGAGAGAGAGAAAGAGAAAGAAAGGAGAGATAGTAAGAAAGAAAAAAGAAAGGAGAGAGAAAAAGAAAGAGTGTAAGGAGGAGAGAGAAAGAGAGAGAAAGAAAGAAAGAAAGAAAGAAAGAAAGAAAGAAAGAAAGAAAGAAAGAAAGAAAGAAAGAAAGAATGCAAGGAGGAGAGAGAAAAAGAAAAAGAGAGAAAAAAAGAAGAGAAAGTAAGAAAGAAAAAAGAAAGAAGAGAAAAAGAAAGAGTGCAAGGAGAGAGAGAGAGAGAAAGAAAGAAAGAAAAAGAAAGAAAGAAAGAAAGAAAAAAGAAGAGAGGGAGGGAGGAGGGAGGGGAGGAGGATGGGTGAGGGAGGAAGGAGGAAGGAAGGGAGGGAGAGAGAGAGAGAAAGAAAGAAAGAAAGAAAGAAAGAAAGAAAGAAAGAAAGAAAGAAAGAAAGAAAGAGGAAGGGAGGGAGGGAGGGAGGGAGGGAGGAGAAGGAGGATGGGTGAGGGAGGAAGGGAGGGAGAGAGAGAAAGAAAGAAAGAAAGAAAGGAAGGAAGAGGAGGAGGAGGATGGGTGAGGGAGGGAAGAGAGAGAAAGAAAGAAAGAAAGAAAGAAAGAAAGAAAGAAAGAAAGAAAGAAAGAAAGAAAGAAAAGAAAGAAAAAGAAAGAACTGCATTTCTTGCACAGATCCACTTCACCTTTCCCATCTGCCTCCTTGGCACTCCGAGCCCCCCTTAGAATCAGAGCAACCCGCAGCTTCTTTCTCTTCCCCTCCGTCAACGGACGGCACGGCCGATGCCACAAGGAGGGACACCCGACAGGCCTTACAAATCACGCACAGACGCCTATCGGCAGAGTTTCTGCCATTGTGATCTAACTGCTTCCCTACTAAATGGAGCATGCGTTGAAACGGCAGGAGCCAAACCCCCCCCCCACCCACCCACCCACCCACCCTGTAAACAAACCGAGAGGAGGGGAAAGAGTCCAGTTTGGAGGAACCCCCAAGCTGCCAAAGGGGCTTGATGTCCAGGGGTGCCTCTTGGGCCAACTTTTTTGACGGATAACCTACGTCGTTTCATAAAGCAGATTTTAACCATCTTTCTGGATCCGTCTTGAGTTCCTCCTGTCCCTCACGACGAAGAAGCCCCTGCCCCACAGTTCACCCCTGCTGACTCCATCTTTTCCCAGTGAGATGGCACCCCTCTGATCTTCTCAGAGGACGAGTCCTCCCAGGCTGCTTCCCAACTGGTAGAGCACTCCCAAAACAACTGGACTTACGACAGGGTGCCTGTAAGCATTCCTGCGTTTGAAACAGCTGGAGGCTGGCAGGAATTCAGCGGGAGATGTTTCCCCCCAGGATAGAGATTTCAACAGTTCCGGGAAGTCCGAGGCCCAAAGCGGAGGACCCTTCCCCACCCCAGAAGGAAAAGGAGCCACTGTCTCCTTGCAAACCCGGAATTCCAGCCCCTTTCCACCATGGGGGCTGCTTTCCTTTCCTGTCACGGAATTGCAACGGTTGGAGGGCTGCCCAGGTAGGGCAGGAAGCTGGCTAACGGGGGCCAAGTTCCTGGAGACGCCGAGCTGCTGAAGGGAGCAGCCCAAGAAACCCTCTCCCATGTTCTCCATTCCCAGGAAAATTCCCGACACCTGGCATTATCTACATCTGGCTTGGACATTCACCTGAACTTCTTCAGATGTTGTGTTCCTCTTGCCTTCTCTCCCCTTTCTCGGCCTTAACTCTGTCTGAGTGCATTTTTATGACATCCTCACGACCTAGCCCACCCCCTCCGTCCCCGCAAGGCCAAAGAGGTCAAGTGTCCAAGCACTCTAAGGGGTCTCCAGGAAGCCTTCAACCAAGCTCCCCCATCTCCAGGAGCAGCCCCTCCAATCTGGAGGCCAACAACCCATCAGACCCCCCCCCTGGCCCAGAAAGCCAAAAGAGGTGAGGAGGCCCTGCGTAGCCACACACCCCAGGTCAAGAAAGTTGTTCCCAGGTCCAAATCGGAAGATGCCAGCTGGGGCAAGAGAGCAGATCCATGGCAGCAGAAGCCCCCTCCTCACACGCTGGCAAAGCTTCCCCTCTTACCTTGATCCTCTTCTCCTCCGTAGCTGCTCAACCTCCAGTTTTCTTCCCCTGCTTTCTCTCTCTCTCTCTCTCTCTCTCTCTCTCTCGGCTCTTCCTCCAGCTTGTCTCTCCTCCCACCCTTTATCCCGGCCCGGCCCAGCTCTTGGCTGCCTTTCAAGTCCCAACCCAGCTGCAGATGTGCAGAAAGGAGGGAGGGCTCTCCTGCCATCCGCTCCTCCTAGGGGGGCTGTAACTGAAAACTCGCCTGGACGGGCCAGGAGCGATGCCTACCCTCCCCATTTCCAAGTCCTCCCCTGCCACCCTCCAAATACAGGGAGGTTCCCCCAACACCCCCACCCCGGATTCCTGGGCAGGAATGTGCAAGATGCAGACTGGCAACGTGGGGAGGGGAGGCCTGGAGAGGAACCCTCAGGAGGCTGTGCTAAAGCAATCAGAATGGAGCTGGAAGGGGCCTTGGAGGTCTTCTAGTCTAACCTCCTGCTCAAGCAAGAGACCCTATATCATTTCAGACAAATGGCTGTCCGGTCTCTTTTTAAAAATCTCCAGTAATGGAGCGCCCACGACTTCTGGAGGCAGGTTGTTCCACTGGTTAATTGTTCTCACTGTCAGGAAATTTCTCCTTAATTCCAGGTTGTTTCTCTCCTCGATTAGTTTCCATCTGTTGCTTCTTGTCCTGCCTTCAGGTGCTTTGGAGAACAAGTGGAGTCCCTCCCTCCCTCCCTCCCTTCCTTCCTCCCTTCCTTCCTTCCTTCCTTCCTTCCTTCCTTCCTTCCTTCCTTCCTTCCTTCCTTCCTTCCTTCCTTCCTTAGTTCTAGTTTGTCTCTCCTTGATTAGTTTCCATCCGTTGCTTCTTGTCCTGCCTTCTGGTGCTTTGGAGAACAAGTGGAGTCCCTCCCTCCCTCCCTCCCTTCCTTCCTCCCTTCCTTCCTTCCTTCCTTCCTTCCTTCCTTCCTTCCTTCCTTCCTTCCTTCCTTCCTTAGTTCTAGGTTGTTTCTCTCCTTGATTAGTTTCCATCCGTTGCTTCTTGTCCTGCCTTCTGGTGCTTTGGAGAATAGGTGGACCCCCTCTTCTTTGGGGCAGCCCCTGAGATACTGGAATACTGCTATCGTGTCCCCCCTCGTCCTTCTCTTCATTAGACTAGACATTCCCAATTCCATCAACCGTTCCTTGTATGTTTTAGCCTCCAGTCCCCTGATCATCTTTGTTGCTCTTCTCTGCACTTTTTCCAAAGTCTCAACATCGTTTTTGTAAAGTGCTGACCAAAACAGGATGCAATATTCCAGGTGTGGCCTTACCAAGGCCTTGTAAAGTGGCACTAATACTTTTGATTCCATGCTCCTGTTTATACCACCAAGCGAAGCAATGGATCAGGATATAGTTCAGCTCACTTTTTAAGGATATCTTTGGAGGAGGGGCTTATTTGTGAGGGGGGGAAAGGAAAGGAAAAAAGGAAAAAAAGGATCCGTTACAAAGGATTCTATTCTATTCTATTCTATTCTATTCTATTCTATTCTATTCTATTCTATTCTATTCTATTCTATTCTATTCTATTCTATTCTATTCTATTCTATTCTATTCTATTCTATTCCTCAACTTACAATCATTCATTTAGTGACTCTTCAAAGTTACAACAGCACTGGAAAAAGTGACATGACCATTTCTCACACTTACGACCGTTGCAGATTCCCCAGGGTCACGTGGTCGAAATTCAGACGCTTGGCAATTGATTCACATTTATGACGGCTGCAATGTCCCACAGTCACGTGGTTCCCCTTTTGCGACCTTCCGACTAGCAAAATCAATGGAGAAGCCAGATTCCCTTAACCACCCTGGCAAAAAAAAAGTTGTAAAATGGGGCAAAACTCACGTTAACTACTGTCTCGCTTAGCAACAGAAATTTGGGGTTCAATTGTCGTAAGTCGAGGACCGCCTGTACACAATTGGAGCAGAATGCCAGGGCCTCATCAGGGCAGACCCAAAGGTGCCTTTTTCTAAAAAGACAAATGGACTTTCTTGTTTGTTTGTTTTTTCTTTGAAAACATTTCGCTTCTCATCCAAGAAGCTTCTTCAGTTCTAACTCAAGATGAAGCTTCTCGGATATACAGTAGCGGCCAAAATTGTGGAAACCTTTTGGGAAAAGTGTATTTTTGAGGTTTGATGGCTAATAATACCCCTTTTTTTTGGAGCAGTACCATAAAATTATATATCAATGGAAAGATAATTTAATCAAGAATGTAATGCAAGCATGTTTGTTCAATTATCTGTACTGTATTCTATGAAAAGTTAGAGCCAAATAACCAGAGAAAGGAAGCACAACTTGCTTAGGTGGATCTCAGGTAGCTTTCCTTCATCTGATTGTAGCCAATGAGCAGGAGTGTTTAGAGAGCCAATCGGGTGTCATCTTGTTTTGGCCATGAGCCAATCAGATCACAGTAGGATCCAGTGATTGATGTCCTGTATTGAAGCTGAGAGGAGGACATTTGTCAGTGTGTGATGTGATCACTATCAAGTTGGCTGGGTTTTTTTGTGTTCTTTCATTGAGTGAGCTTGTAAAACGTAATAAAATTAAAGTAATGGTGAAAAGAGTTGACTGGTGGCCCAGAAAGCGATGTAAAATAGTATTATTAAGTGAACAAGGCTACAGTTATAAAGAAATGAGAAGAAAAATGGGTGGAAACTGGCATTTCTACTGTACACTTTTCCCAAAAGGTTTCCACAAGTTTGGCCACTACCGTAGAAGCGAAAGGTCTCCAAGCAAAACCAAGAAAGTCCAGTTGCCTTTTGGAAAAGCGCCTTTGGGACGACCGTGACCAGGATGATGGAGAACCTCCCTAACTGCCAGGACAGACCATTTCGCCCCTACCCCTGGGACACCCCACCCCTCCGGGTCTCAAGTCTTCCAGCTCCATCAGGATAGCTGAGCTTCCTATTGGCGCCACCGTCCGGCAAGCCCCAAATGCCATCGACCTGGGCCTAGGCTCCCTCTCCCGTACGGACGGACCCCGGTCAGTCCGGGCTTTCATTTATCTTGGCTTCTGCCCCAGGACTAATTTCGTGAAAGCCGAGCACAGGCAGCAACCACCCTGCCCTGCCCGGGAAGGGCCGGCTGGCTTCCTGCCTCACAATAGCGTGGATGTTTTTACCAGAGCTAGAATAAATAACTTGAAGTGGACCCGGGCATTGTTAATATCGCCGCCGGGCGAGAGGTGTGGTCCTCTTCGGCCCGCCCAGACTTCCTCTGGCTCACGAGGGTCCCCGCCAGCTTTGCCCAGCCCTGATGGAGGGTTTCCCCCCACACACACCCTTCTTTCTTAATTCTAGAAGCAGCCTGGAACTCAGGAGAGACTTCCTGACAGTGAGGACAATTAATCAGGGGAGCAGAAGTTGTGGGTCCTCCATCCCTGGAGGTTTCTAAGAAGAGATTGGACAGCCCTTTGTCTGGAAGGGCATAGGGTCTCCTGCCTGAGCAGGGGGTTGGACTAGATGACCTCTGAGGTCCCTTCTGACTCTGCTATTCTATGATTCTCTAAGGGTTTCCTGCCTGAGCAGGGGGTTGGACTAGAAGACCTCCAAGGTCCCTTCCGACTCTGCTATTCTGTATCAAGACTAAGGGAGACAGGATAGCAGTCTTCCAGTATCTCAGGGGCTGCCCCAAAGAAGAGGGAGTCAAGCTATTCTCCAAAGCAGCAGAAGGCAGGAGAAGAAGCAACGGACGGAAACTGATCAAGGAGAGAAGCAACCTGGAACTAAGGAGAAACGTCCTGACAGTGAGAATAATTAACCAGTGGAACAGCTTGCCACCAGAAGTTGTGGGTGCTCCATCATTGGAGGTTTTTAAGAAGAGACTGGACAGCCACTTGTCTGGAATGGTATAGGGTTTCCTGCCTGAGCAGGGGGTTGGACTAGAAGACCTCCAAGTTCCCCTCAATTTCTGATTCTGTTATTCTGAATCTACCTACACCCCCCCTCTCTATTTGGGGACTTCATTCTTGGCTGTCTGTTCGTTAGTCTCCCCTAAAAATATATATAGGTGTTTTTTTCAGAATGAATTTAAGGGCCCTCCTGAATCAGATCCGGATGGTGGCCCCCCAGATACCCCCCAAAGGAACTTTGCAAGCAAGAGAAATGGGCAACAGGCATTCTCACATGCAGTGTTGCCCCGGGAGGTGGAGGTGGGGAGGCTGCTGCATTTGCACAGGGAACTCTTCCGGCTTTCTTCCCCCCAAGGTTGTCTGGAGCATCTGGCCAGGCTTCCAGGCGGGTCTCCTTTCCAAGCAGAATTTCCTCTTCCTCTCTGCAGACCCAGCCATTGGCCCCGGGACTTGGCAAGGCTGCGGGGGAGGGGGGGATCCAGCCTGATCCAGCCCACGGAATTTGGGGAGGGGGCGGAGGGGGAGAGTGAACTAGGGAGTTGAAGAAAATGCAGGCAGTTGCTTCCTGAGGCAGGCCCTGTTTTCTTCTATGCCACACTGGGACTGGAGTGAGTGAGTGAGGGAGGGAGGGAGGGAGGGAGGAAGGAAGGAAGGGAAGGAAGGAAGGAGGGAGGGAGGGGAGGGAGGGAGGGGAAGGAAGAGAGAGAGGGAGGGAGGGAGGGAGGGAGGAATAGCAAGAAAGGGAGAGAAAGGGGGAGAGAGGGATGGAAAGGGAAGGAGGGAGGGAGGGAGGAAGGAAGGAAAGAAGGGAGGGAGGGAGGGAGGGAAGGAAGGAAGGGAGGGAAGGAGGGAAGGAGGGAAGGAAGGAAGGAGGGAGGGAGGGAGGGAAGGAGGGAGGAAAAGGAGAAGGGAGGTTCCTTCCCTTTCCTTTCCCTTACCCTTTTCCTTCCCCTTCCCTTCCCCCTTCCTCCTTCCCTTTCCTTTCCTTTCCTTCCCTTTCCTTTCCTTCCCTTCCCTTCCCTTCCCTTCCCTTCCTTAATTCTCCTTCCCTTCCCTTCCCTTCCCTTCCTTAATTCTCCTTCCCTTCCCTTCCCTTCCCTTCCTTAATTCTCCTTCCCTTCCCTTCCCTTCCCTTCCTTAATTCTCCTTCCCTTCCCTTTCCCTATGTTTTGTCCCAAACAATAATTCCGCAAGGTGAAAACCAAGTGAAATTGCATGTGTTCCTTCCATAGGGCAGGACTCAAACTCCCTGTTCTTCCATCCTCCCTCCTTCACCCTCCTCTTTTTAAAAGGGGGGAGGGGGAGAGACAAGGCCATTTCATCCCCCCCTACACACACACACACACACACACACACACACACACACACCCTAACAAGGTACAGGTGCTCTCCATCCACCAGGAGCCTTTGCAGCCTGGAAAATCTCAGCCCGGACCTTCCACTAGCCTGACAGCCCTGCATGGGGGGTGGGTGCGGGGGGTGGTGGTGGAGGGGGGGGGAGAGATCAGATTTCCACACATTTGGGCTGCCAGAGGCACATTTGGGGAAGGGGCCAGGTGCTCTGCCGTTGGCTGCACAAAAATTTGCTTCTTTCTTCCAAATAGACCAGAGAAAAGGGGGGGGAGAGAGTTAGAAATTTAGTTCAGGGGTGTCCAGCCTTGGCAACTTTAAGACCTGTGGACTTCAACTCCCAGAATTCCCCAGACAGCTTTGTCTGTTTTTTCCCACTTATGACCAGGGGTCTTCAAACCTGGCCCTTTGATGACTTGTGGACTTCAACTCCCAGAATTCCTCAGCCAGGCACGCAAGTCCACAAGTCACCAAAGGGCCAAGTTGGAAGACCCCTGATATAGACTTTAAGAGGAGTGGACTTCAACTCCCAGAATTCCTCAGCCAGCGTGCCTGGCTGAGGAATTCTGGGAGTTGAAGTCCACAAGTCATCAAAGGGCCAAGTTGGAAGACCCCTGATATAGACTTTAAGAGGAGTGGACTTCAACTCCCAGAATTCCTCAGCCAACATGCCTGGCTGAGGAATTCTGGGAGTTGAAGTCCACAAGTCATCAAAGGGCCAAGTTGGAAGACCCCTGCTTATGACTGTTGCAGCGCCTCCAGAGTCATGTGATCGAAACTCAGATGCTTGGCAACTGACTGGTACTTATGACGGGATCGCAGTGTCCTCTGTGTGTGTGTGTGTGTGTGTGTGTGTGTCACGTGATCCCCTTTTGCAACCTTCTGACAAGCAAAGTCCACGGGGGAAGCCGGATTCCCTTAACGACCGTGTCACTAACTGGACAAGGGCAGCGATTCACTTAACGATGGTGGCAAGAAAGTTTGTCACAGGGGGTCAAACTCACTTAGCAACTGTCTCGCTTAGCAACGGGAATGTTGCTAAATCGAGGACTTCCTGTAATGGTAAAATTTGTGTCTGGAGGGGCTGGGGGCAGCCTGGGATGGCTCGGCTGAGGGGGGAGGCCAGGAGCCTGCCGATGCAATCCTCCCCCACACACCCCACAGCCCCAGAGGAAGCCTTGCCCCACACATCTCCAGCTGGACTTCCTCTGGAGCAGCCAAAGACCTGATTTATAAGGGAGCCCCACTTCCTGAGCTGCAGGGCCCCCCCCCTGCATGTCCCGGAGGAGAGGGAGGAGGCCGTGCACGGAACAGCCAGACCGTTTTAGCAGGAACAGCCCTCCTGTCGGTCCTGGTTGGCACTTTGGGTGTGTCTGTGTGTCTGTGTGTCTGTGTGTGTGTGTGTGTGTTTCTTGCTCCGCTGAGTAAAGGATAAGAAGCAAGGGATGGAAACTAATCAAGGAGAGATCCCGGCTAGAATGAAGGAGAAAATTTCAATCAATCAGTCGAAATAGAGTTGGAAGGGACCCTGGAGGTCTTCTAGTCCAACCCCCTGCTCAAGCAGGAGACCTTTACAGAATAACAGAGTTGGAAGGGACCCTTGGAGGTCTTCTAGTCCAACCCCCTGCTCAAGCAGGAGACCCTTGCAGAATAACAGAGTTGGAAGGGACCCTGGAGGTCTTCTAGTCCAACCCCCTGCTCAAGCAGGAGACCTTTACAGAATAACAGAGTTGGAAGGGACCCTTAGAGGTCTTCTACTCCAACCCCCTGCTCAAGCAGGAGACCCTATACAATTTGAGACAGCTGGCTGTCCAGTCTCTTCTTAAAAGCTTCCAATGATAGAGCACCCACAACTTCTGAAGGCAAGCGGTTCCACTGGTTAATATAATAACAGTGTTTGAAGGTGCCTTGGAGGTCTTCTAGTCCAACCCCTTGCTCAGGTAGAAAACCCTATGCTATTCCAGACAGGAGGCTGTCCAGTCTCTTCTTAAAAACCCTCCAGTGTTGGAGCAGCCACAACTTCTGGTGGCAAGCTGTTCCACTGGTTAATTGTCCTCACTGTCAAGAAATTTCTCCTTAATTCCAGGTTGCTTCTCTCCTTGGTTAGTTTCCATCCGTTGCTTCTTCTTCTCCTGCCTTCAGGTGCTTTGGAGAATAGGTTGACACCCCCCCTCGTCTTCTTTGGGGCAGCCCCTCAAACACTAGAATAATTGCTATCATGTCCCCCCTATTTCTTCTTTTCTTTAGACTGGCCATTCCCAACTCCTGCAGCCGTCCTTCATATGTTTTTCTCTCCAGGCCTTTAATCATCTTAGTTGCTCTTCTCTGCCCTTTTTCCAAAGTCTCAACAGTGAGAACAATTAATTCCTGACAGTGAGAACAATTAATCAGTCACTAAATGAACTGTTGTAAACCGAGGACTACTGTACCTCTTAAGTGCATCCTGTGGTTGTTAATCAAACCCAGCTTCCCCGTTAACTTTGTTGGAACCTGGCTTGGAAGATCACAAATGGTGATCAGGGGTCCCTGGGATGCTGCGACTATTGTAAAGGCATGTCAGTTGCCAAGCATCCAAATTTTGATCCCTGTAGGGATGCTGCGATGGTTGTCAGCTGTCATAAGTCTGTTTTTCAGGGTCATCGTAACTTAGAATGATGGCTAAAGAAATGGTGGCTCTAAGATCCCTTCCGACTCTGTTGTTCTGTATTCGAGTTCTGCTGCTTCTTGGATTCAGCACCTGCAAATCTCCTGCAAAAGGAGATTTTCCTTCTGACTTCTAAGGCACGTTTAAAGAAGAGACTGGACAACCCTTTGTCTGAAATGGTGCAGGGTCTCCTGCCTGAGCAGGGGGCTGGACTAGAAGACCTCCAAGGTTCCCTTCCAGCTCTGTTATTCTGTTGTTCTATTCTGTTATTCATCAGTGAACCTGTTGGGTTTGTTTCATGTCCAAGCAGACATGCTGCCTCCTGGCCCCCAGCCCTTAAAAGACCCCCGGGCTCTTTCTTTGGCAATATAGTTCAACCTAAATTTGGGGTGAACCATGAACTCAGCGGGGTTTTCCTCTTCCGAGTCAGAATCACAGCTGGGAGATTAACTAAATATTTATTCATTCGCTTTTTCAATCATTTCCTCATTTTGTTCAATTTCAATTCTGGCATATAGATATTTAGTTTCAATTCTGGCAGAGAGTTATTTTGTTGCGATTCTGGCATATAAATATTTAGTTTCGATTCTGGCATATAGATATTTAGTTGCAATTCTGGCATATAGATATTTAGTTGCAATTCTGGCATATAGATATTTAGTTGCAATTCTGCCTGGGGGAGAGTCTGGCAAGAGCTGCAGGGGGGCGAGGCTCCCTCCTCCCTCCCTCCCTCTTCCCCCGTCCCATGTCCCCCAGGCGCCACCCGGGCAGGGCCCCCAAGGGCGGCCTGAAGAGGTTCTTGGCCATTGCAAGGATGCCTCGCATTCCGGAGACGCCCGCCGGGCCAGGCGCTGCGCCTTATCGGGAGGAATGCGAGTGCGCCCGCGAGCGGGGCCGGGCGGGGCTGCGCTGCGCTGCCCTTCGGGGTGGGGGTTTCTCCGCGGCAGCTGCAGGGAGGCCGGCTGGCGGCGTAGAGCGCGGCGCTTCAGGGGCGAGGGGGCCTGGGCCGGGCTCGGGGGTCCCCGCGGGACTGGAGTCCAGCAGCTTCGGAACCTCTGGGGCCCGGGGGGGGCAGCAGCTGGCCTAAGCCTCGAATGAGGGCTATTTGCTTGGCCACGGCTTGGCAGCTTCTTTGCTTTTCCTTCCTTCCTTCCTTCTTTCCTTTTCCTTCCTTCCTTCCTCCCTCTCTCTATCTCTCTCTTCCTTCTGTATCCTTCCTTCCTTCCTTCCTTCCTGCCTTTCTTTCTTTCTTTCTTTCTTTCTTTCTTTCTTTCTTTCTTTCTTTCTTTCTTTCTTTCTTTCTTTCTTTCTTTCTTTCTTTTTCTTTCTTTTTCTTTCTTTTTCTTTCTTTCTTTCTTTCTTTCTTTCTTCCTTCCTTCCTTCCTTCCTTCCTTCCTTCCTTCTGTATCCTTCCTTCCCTCCCTCTCTCCCTCTATCTTTCTTCCTTATCCTTCCTCCCTCCCTCCCTCCCTCTCTCCCTCTCCTTCCTTCCTTCCTTCCTTCCTTCCTTCCTTCCTTCCTTCCTTCCTTCCATCTTTCCTTTTCCTTCCTTCCTTCCTCCCTCCCTCCCTCTATTTCTCTCTTCCTTCCGTATCCTTCCTGCCTTTATTTCTTTCTTTCTGTCGTTCTTTCTTTCTGTCGTTCTTCCTTCTGTATCCTGCCTTCCTTCCTCCCTCTCTCCCTCTCCTTCCTTCCTTCCTTCCTTCCTTCCTCAAGATAAGCTTGGTGGTCCTTGGAAAAAAGCAGCAGGAGGGGGGGGGGAACGCCACCAGAAAATTAACAGTCTGCAGATTAAACCAGGGAAGCAAATAGTGGAGAAAAATTCCTCATGAAGGAAGTAAACAACAAGGATGAATCTTCACGTCAGAAGTCAAAACCACCTTTCTTTCTTTCTTTCTTTCTTTCTTTCTTTCTTTCTTTCTTTCTTTCTTTCTTTCTTTCTTTCTTCCTTTCTTTCCCTTCCTTTCTTCCTCCCAACCGTGACCCCCCAAAACCTTCCCTTTGCCAGGAAGCATTGGGCATCTCTCCGTTCTCCGGCTGAAAAGTTCCCCATCTCAGCCCACCGATTTTCATGGGGGAGCGAGGAGGGAGGGGGCCCTATCCAGACCCCCAAAATAAAGGGAGGAGCCCCATTAAAAATACAGCTCAGTTCTTTAACTGATTAATGGGTCTACATTATTCCCTCCAGTCCTGGCACATCCCCCCCTATCTGAGATGGACAACTGGGGGCAACTAACAAGTCAACACAAAATAACATTTTTGTTGTTGGTGCGGTTGTTGTTAAAGGAATATATTTGCCTGACTGAGGTCCTTTGGCAATCTGAAGACCAGCCAACTGACTTCCCCCACCTAATTGAGACCCTTTGAAATACAGAGAGTCCTCGCCTTACGACCACAATTGAGCCGAACATTTTTTCTTGCTAAGCAAGACGGCGATTAAGCGAGTTTGGCCCCATGTCAGCACCTTTCTTGCCACCGTTGTTAAGGGAGTCACTGTGGTTGTTAAATTAGTACCACCGTTGTTAAGTGAATTGGGCTTCCCCCTTTGACTTTGCTTGTCAGAAGGTCGCATAAGGGGATCACATGAGCCCGGGACACTGAGACCGTCATAAGTATGAGTCAGTGGCCAAGAGCTTGAATTTTGATCACACGACCCTAGGGATGCTGCGACGGTTGTAAGTGTGAAAAATAGAAGAATAGAGAAGAGAAGAGAATGCAGAATAGAATAGGATACCAGAAAATAGGATATAGAATGTAGAATGTAGAATGTAGAATGTAGAATGTAGAATGTAGAATGTAGAATAGTAGAATAGAATAGAATAGAATAGAATAGAATAGAATAGAATAGAATAGAATAGAATAGAATAGAATAGAATAGAATAGAATAGAATAATGATAAGAATAGAATAGAATAGAATAGAATAGAATAGAATAGAATAGAATAGAATAGAATAGAATAGAATAGAATAGAATAGAATAATGATAAGAATAGAATAGAATAGAATAGAATAGAATAGAATAGAATAAGAATAGAATAGAATAATGATAAGAATAGAATAGAATAGAATAGAATAATGATAAGAATAGAATAGAATAGAATAGAATAGAATAATGATAAGAATAGAATAGAATAGAATAGAATAGAATAATAAGAATAGAATAGAATAGAATAGAATAGAATAATGATAGAATAGAATAAGAATAGAATAGAATAGAATAGAATAGAATAGAATAGAATAGAATAGAATAGAATAAGAATAGAATAGAATAGAATAGAATAGAATAGAATAGAATAGAATAGAATAGAATAGAATAGAATAATGATAAGAATAGAATAGAATAGAATAGAATAGAATAGAATAGAATAATGATAAGAATAGAATAGAATAGAATAGAATAGAATAATGATAAGAATAGAATAGAATAGAATAGAATAGAATAGAATAATGATAAGAATAGAATAGAATAGAATAGAATAGAATAGAATAGAATAGAATAGAATAGAATAGAATAGAATAGAATAGAATAGAATAGAATAGAATAGAATAATGATAAGAATAGAATAGAATAGAATAGAATAGAATAATGATAAGAATAGAATAGAATAGAATAGAATAGAATAATGATAAGAATAAGAATAAGAATAGAATAGAATAGAATAGAATAGAATAGAATAGAATAATGATAAGAATAGAATAGAATAGAATAGAATAGAATAGAATAGAATAGAATAGAATAGAATAGAATAATGATAAGAATAGAATAAGAATAGAATAGAATAGAATAGAATAAGAATAGAATAGAATAATGATAAGAATAGAATAGAATAGAATAGAATAATGATAAGAATAGAATAGAATAGAATAGAATAGAATAGAATAGAATAATGATAAGAATAGAATAGAATAGAATAGAATAGAATAATGATAAGAATAGAATAGAATAGAATAGAATAGAATAGAATAATGATAAGAATAGAATAGAATAGAATAGAATAGAATAGAATAGAATAGAATAGAATAGAATAGAATAGAATAGAATAGAATAGAATAGAATAGAATAGAATAATGATAAGAATAGAATAGAATAGAATAGAATAATGATAAGAATAGAATAGAATAGAATAACAGAGTTGGAAGGGACGTTGGAAGTCATCTAATTCTAGTCCAACCCCCTGCTCAGGCAGGAAACCCTACACCATTTCAGATAAACAACGCACTGACTTTTGAAGTAAAACCCTTTCTCGAATTCAACTGGCATCCAGGCTGCTTGGGGACGAGGTCAAAATGCACTTTCCCACAAGCCTCCCCAACTACCCCACGGGAGGCTGTGATTTCTGGGCACGAGGTTTTCTGGGGTGCCCTGAGCCCCGCACGGTCCTTTCCCAGAAGCTGCCGAGAAAACCGGCCGTCCCTCCTACTCACCCTCTGCCCTGAAGGTGACCCTGGCACTCCCGTTGCCGTGTCGGTTGCTCGCAAAACACACGTATTCCCCTTCGTCTTCCATCACCACGTCCCAGATCTCCACCCTCAGGCTGTTGTGCGTGGGGGAGGTCTTCACCCGCCGGGGGTGGGCAAGAGCGGAGTCCGTGCTGGAGGCCTTTGCGTATGGCGAGGTGGGCCTGGGGGTCGCTCTCCACCCTGCAGAGGAGGACGGCCACTCGGTTGCCTTGCGTCTGGAGGAAAGCCGTGATCTGGGGGCTCCGAGGGGGGTCTGTGGGGGGAGAAATCAGACGGCCTGATTGCAGAAGCCAGGGATGCATGGAATCCCGAAGGTGGGTGCCAACCTCCGGATCGAATATCCAAATAAAAAGTCCAGGGTCACTTTAATTTCTGGAAAGCTTACTGGTTTATTGAATACATGGCCTGGTATCAGCGAAGGAAAACTAACTCTAAAATCCCAAGGCAACTAACCATAGCATATAACGACGACGTTCCCAGCCCAAATCCCCCAGATATCCACGTAGCTCATGGGAATAGAATAGAATAGAATAGAATAGAATAGAATAGAATAGAATAGAATAGAATAGAATAGAATAGAATAGAATAGAATAGAATAGAATAGAATAGAATAGAATAGAATAGAATAGAATAGGGAATAGAATAGAATAGGGAATAGAATAATAGAATAGAATAGGGAATAGAATAGAATAGAATAGAATAGAATAGAATAGAATAGAATAGAATAGAATAGAATAGAATAGAATAGAATAGAATAGAATAGAATAGAATAGAATAGAATAGAATAGAATAGAATAGAATAGAATAGAATTCTTTATTGGCCAGGTGTGATTAGACACACAAGGAATTTGGTGCAGAAGCTCTCAGTGTACAGGGGAGCAACAAGTAATAAATCATGATCATATATCAAAACACAGCACTCTGTGAGAGTCATAAGATACTAAATAAAAAGGGGAAGCACAGCCGGGCTGCCTGTTTCTCACTTTCAGCCACAAAAACAGTCAGTGCCTGCTCACGAGCAAGACCCATCAACGCCCCTGAGGACGCTTGACCCCCCCCTCCCCCCCGCTGGCCCGGATCCCAGCACATCCCAAAAGATGCACCCATCAGGGAAAATCAAACCCAAGAATCGAAAGTGATCTTCGGATCCCCCCACTTGTTTGTGACTTGCAGCCGCTCACGCATTCGTTTCCTTGAGCGGAAGCTGGGCAGATGGTCGGATCTGCACATGGCCAAGAAGGCACCCATCCTTTCCTGGGTCAGGTGCTGAGCTCAGCAAGATACACAGGCGAGAACAGCCGAGTCAGCCTCCTTCTATGCGCTGAGGAGACGCCAGGCAGGAAAGGGCCTGAGGGGGAGGAAACGGAGAAGTTCCTCCAGCAGCACCCACAGAGAGCACTTGGTTGCTGCAGCTGAGCTACTCTGGGGGCCTGCTGGAGGACCTCCAGGACCCCCCCCTTTCTCTCGGCTTGCTTTTCTTCATTCCTGGCAGTGCCTCCTTCTCCTTCTCCTAGAGCAGGGTTCTCCAAACTTGGCAAGTCGTGGACTTCAACTCCCAGAATTCCTCAGCCAGACATGGACAGGGGTCTCCAAACTTGCCACTTTACGACTTGTGGACTTCAACTCCCAGAATTCCTCAGCCAGACATGGATAGGGGTCTCCAAACTTTCCACTTTAAGACTTGTGGACTTCAACTCCCAGAATTCCTCAGCCAGACATGGATAGGGGTCTCCAAACCTGGCCACTTTAAGACTTGTGGACTTCAACTCCCAGAATTCCTCAGCCAGACATGGACAGGGGTCTCCAAACTTGCCACTTTACGACTTGTGGACTTCAACTCCCAGAATTCCTCAGCCAGACATGGATAGGGGTCTCCAAAATTTCCACTTTAAGACTTGTGGACTTCAACTCCCAGAATTCCTCAGCCAGACATGGATAGGGGTCTCCAAACTTCCACTTTAAGACTTGTGGACTTCAACTCCCAGAATTCCTCAGCCAGACATGGATAGGGTCTCCAAACTTTCCACTTTAAATTTGGACTTCAACTCCCAGAATTCCTCAGCCAGACATGGATAGGGGTCTCCAAACCTGGCCACTTTAAGACTTGTGGACTTCAACTCCCAGAATTCCTCAGCCAGACATGGACAGGGGTCTCCAAACTTGCCACTTTACGACTTGTGGACTTCAACTCCCAGAATTCCTCAGCCAGACATGGATAGGGGTCTCCAAAATTTCCACTTTAAGACTTGTGGACTTCAACTCCCAGAATTCCTCAGCCAGACATGGATAGGGGTCTCCAAACTTTCCACTTTAAGACTTGTGGACTTCAACTCCCAGAATTCCTCAGCCAGACATGGACAGGGGTCTCCAAACTTTCCACTTTAAGACTTGTGGACTTCAACTCCCAGAATTCCTCAGCCAGACATGGACAGGGGTCTCCAAACTTTCCACTTTAAGACTTGTGGACTTCAACTCCCAGAATTCCTCAGCCAGACATGGACAGGGGTCTCCAAACTTTCCACTTTAAGACTTGTGGACTTCAACTCCCAGAATTCCTCAGCCAGACATGGACAGGGATCTCCAAACTTTCCACTTTAAGACTTGTGAACTTCAACTCCCAGAATTCCTCAGCCTGATATGGACAGGGGTCTCCAAACTTGCCACTTTACGACTTGTGGATTTCAACTCCCAGAATCCATCAGCCTTATGGACAGGGGTCTCCAAACTTGCCACTTTAAGACTTGTGGACTTCACCTCCCAGAATCCCTCAGCCAGACATGGACAGGGTGTCCAAATGTGGCCACTGTAAGACTTGTGGACTTCCAACTCCATGTGCTGGCTGTGGAATTCTGGGAGCTGAAGTCCACAAGTCTTAAAGTGGCCAAGTTTGGACACCCCTGTCCTAGGACTTAGTAGAGCTTGGCGCCAGGTCTGGAGTCGCCAGCTCCACCACCAACTTCCTTTTCTTGCAAGCTCTTGTTTCTGCACGTTTGACCTCAGGCGCTTTACTCTGGGTTTCTCCTCATTCCCAGCAGAAAGGCTACACCCTCTGCAAAAATACTGGCCTCCTTTCCCCTTCCTTCCAAGATGAGCCCACCAACACTTTGAGATGATGGCTCCAAGCACACTTGAAGGCTACATGGCTGGGGAAGACATGGTGGAGGTCCTTTCAAGTCAAGCTGGGATCCTTGTTCCTCCACAGATACCTTGAAGTCAGTTCCGGACATCGCCCAGAATTTTTAATCCCCATTATTTTCTTCCAGGAATGTCTACATCTACATCCAGGGTGACCTGGTGGATTCCCCTCCAAGTCTCAAATTCCTAACACCTGGTTGAAAGTGGTCCATGCTCTCCCAAAGATGCTTTTTTTCCACGAGGCAACCGGACTTTCTTGTTTTTCTTTGAAGACGTTTCGCTTCCCATCC
This sequence comes from Azemiops feae, assembly GCA_023970755.1. Classification (NCBI taxonomy): domain Eukaryota; kingdom Metazoa; phylum Chordata; class Lepidosauria; order Squamata; family Viperidae; genus Azemiops; species Azemiops feae. The sequence goes on from JALGBA010002575.1 coordinate 109,768, forward strand.
CAGAAGCTTCTTCAGCTCTGACTGGAGGGTGGGGAAGGGAAGGATTGATACTCCTTGCAGACAGCTGGTCATTTGCCTCCTTTTAAGGAGTCGTTGAGGCCACCTGGAGGTTTACTGTGTCCTCAGGGTCACCTGAGTGGTGCAAATGGGTGTGGAGCCTTCTTGGAACTGTTGAAAGGACTGTGTTGTAGACTGGAGGTAAACGATGTCGTATCCCTCCCCGTCTGTTGAGGGAGGGGCGTTCAGTTTTGACACAGATGGCCTCTTTGACCCCTCTTTCCTGTCCAGGAACGAACACCCTTCTAAAGAACAAAGCAGTTCCTGCTGAAGAAGAAAGTTTAGAAATGTTGACTTGGGGAGCAGAAGAAAAGTCAGGAAAGGGGTCTGAAAGGTGTGAAGTGAGTTGTGTGAAGAAAGAGGGGAAAAGCTTCCATGCATTCTAAGGATTATAAGTGGGGGGGGGGATTTGCCCTATAAAATTGAAGGTGTTGGAAAGCCACCGTCCCAATTAGGAGGAGGGTTCAAACAGAAGAGGGCAAAGAAGAGGGGGGGGGGTCAACTTATTCTCCAAAGCATCAGAAGACAGGACAAGAAACAATGGCTGGAAACTGACCAAGGAGAGGAGCAAGCTGGAATTAAGGAGAAACTTCCTAACAGCGAGGACAATTAACCAGTGGAACAGCTTGCCTCCAGAAGTTGTAGGTCTTCCAACACTAGAGGTTTTGAAAAAGATATTTGCCTGAAATGGTAGAGGGTCTCCTGCTTGAGCAGGGGATTGGATTAGAAGACTTCCAAGGTCCCCCCAGCTCTATTCTGATTGATTGATTGATTGATTGATTGATTGATTGATTGATTGATTGAAGGCAGGACAAGAAACAATGGATGGAAACCAATCAAGGAGAGAAGCAACCTGGAATTGAGGAGAAAGTTCCTGACAGTGAGGACAATTCACCAGTGGAACAGAAGTTGCCTTCAGAAATCGTGGACGCTCCATCACTGGAAGCTTTTAAGAAGAGACTGGACAGCCACCTGTCTGAAATGGTAGAGGGTCTTTTGCTTGAGCAGGGGGTTAGACTAGAAGACCTCCAAGGTCCCTTCCAAGTCTATTTCATTGAAATAGGGACCATGGGATGAAAGCCCACGCTGGAAAAACTCAAAAGAGAGGTCACCTTTGCGCCTTCTCTGACAAGCTAGCAGGGGGCACACTTCTGCTCATCCTGATTTGGAGCGGGGCTCTGAAAAATCCCAAACCAGTTTTTAATGAAAAGAAAAACTAGAGGTGATATGGATGGCAGCAGTCTCCCGATATTTGAGGGGCTGCCTCAAAGAAGAGGGGGGGTTCCACCTATTTTCCAAAGCAGCTGAAGGCAGGACAAGAAGCAATGGGATGGAAACCGACCAAAGAGAGAAGCAACCTGGAATCAAGGAGGAACTTCCTAACGGTGAGCACAGTTAGCCAGTGGAACAGCTCGCCACCAGAAGTTGTGGATGCTCCATCACCGGAGGCTTTTAAGAAGAGACTACAGAGCCATTTGTGTGAAAATGGTCTAGGGTCTCCTGCCTGAGCAGGGGGCTGGACTAGAAGGCCGCGAAGGTCCCTTCCAAATCTACTCTTCTGTTACTCTGCGTGAGAGCAGTGAAGCGATGGCTGAGGGACTCTCCTTGGGTGGTGGGCCTCCCCGCCACCAGGACACCCTGGGAAACAGGATGCTGGATTGCCTGGCTGCTGCTTTGCTGCAGCTCCACCAGCCTTATCTTCCTTATCACCCCATCCCATCTGGTCACCAGCATTAAGCGGATTACAGCAGATGCCAAAGCCCAGAGAGATGGAAGCTCCACGTAGTTGAGGCTATCCAGCTCCAAGTCCAAAGGATGGCCGGTCTTTGGGGTGGGTCATTCCCAAAGCTCTGCTTTCACTCCCCTCTCCCACCACCCCAAGTGGGATCCGCAGCCGTTCCTCCTTTATTTCTTGCAGGACGTGCCCAGAGAAGTCACGGTTCATGTATGAGCTCACTCGGTTGCCTCCTTCCTCCACCACTGGAGGACCTACCCCGCCCCTCCCCCATCAATTTGAACTCAGGAGACCAGAGCCCCATCCACGCCTTCTTCCTCTCCCCGGAACTGAGGTCCAGAGAGGAGTATGTGAAGAAGCCGAGCAAGGGATGAGAACAGCTGACTGTCCAAAAGGACTTCCTGAAACCGAGGGCGATAAAGCTGCCCCAGGGAGAAAGCCACATTCTTCTCTGGACCACAGGGACCTCAGGAAAGCATTAGCCTCCCGCCTGGAGTCTCCGAACATCTTCTGATGGTGTCTCCAAGCTAACGCTGAGAGTTCCACGGGAGCCCCAGAGCAGAAGCAGCGGTTGTCGTTGAGAAGGTAAGGTGGACCTTAATTTCAGGGTCTTCTTGAGGTTGCCTAGAGCAGGGCTCTCCAGACTTGGCCCTTTGATGACTTGTGGACTTCAACTCCCAGAATTCCCCAGTCAGCTTTGTCTGTTTTTTTCGCACTTATGACCAGGGGTCTTCAAACTTGGCCCTTTGATGACTTGTGGACTTCAACTCCCAGAATTCCTCAGCCAGGCACGCACGTGCCTGGCTGAGGAATTCTGGGAGTTGAAGTCCACAAGTCATCAAAGGGCCAAGTTTGAAGACCCCTGGCCTAGACTATGAGTCGCTTTGCATGTTGGGAAAGAACAGGAGAGAGCAGAACAACAGAACTGGAAGAGAGCTTGGAGGTCTTCTAGTCCAACCCCCTGCTCAGGCAGGAAAGCCTGTACCATTTCAGACAAATGGCTGTCCAGTCTCTTCTTAAAAACCTCCAGTGATGGAGCACCCACAACTTCTGGAGGCAGGTCGTTCCACTGGTTAATTGTTCTCCCTGTCGGGAAATTTCTCCTTGGTTCTAGGTTGCTTCTCTCCTTGATGAGTTTCCATCTGTTGCTTCTTGTTCTGCCTTCAGGGGCTTTGGAGAATAGGTGGAAACCCCCCCCCCTCTTCTTTGTGGCAACCTCTGAGATATTGGAAGGCTGCTATCATATCTCCCCCCCCCCAGTCCTTCTTTTCATTAAACTAGCTGTACCCAATTCCTGCAACCGCTCTTCGTATGTTTTAGCCTCCAGCCCCCTCATCATCTTTGTTGCTCTTCTCTGCACTTTCTCCAAAGTCTCAAGATCTTTTTATATCACAGCAATCAAGTCCAAGTGTGTTCTTACCAAGGCCTTAGAAAGCAGTACAAATACTTGATGTGATTTTGACTCTGTCGTTCTGTTGATGCAGCCTAGGGTGACACAGTGCTGGGCGATAGCAACTTATTTCCACGTGACTTTTCTTCGATTATCCAAAGCTAGGTTCAAATCTTGGTTGGTCCGTTCTTCGCTGTTCCCTTTAGAAAATGGGAAGAAAGTCAGTTTAAGGAAGCCAACTGTGACAAGTCAGCTTAAAAAGCAAAAGCTCGGGAGGGGGAATTCACCAACAGCCGGTAGACACCAACGGCAGAAGATAGCAGCAAGTTTCAGCACCTGGGCTTAATTTTTAAGAAGGTCTTCTCCTAATTTCCTTAATCAGAATAGAGCTGGAAGGGACCTTTGGAGGTCTTCTAGTCCAACCCCCTGTTCAAGCAGGAGATCCTATACCATTTCAGACAAGGGGCTGTCCAAACTCTTCTTAAAAACTTCCAGCTGGGTGATCCAAAGACATAGATTGATTTATTCCCTAGATTAGGGTGTCCACGTTTGCACAGTTTAAGACTTGTGGACTTCAACTCCCAAAATTCCCCAGCCAGCTATCTTTTGCCTGTAGGTCCTAAGCAGGACCTGGGAATGCAAGCCCATCTCTGCTTGCTGCAATGTGATAGGTCAGGGGTCTTCAAACTTGGCCCTTTTATGACTTGTGGACTTTAACTCCCAGAATTCCTGAGCCAGCCAACTCTATCTATCTATCTATCTATCTATCTGTCTGTCTGTCTGTCTGTCTGTCTATTTATCTACCATCATCTGTGTCTATCTCTCTGTCTCTCTCTGTCTCTGTCTGTCTATCTATCTATCTATCTATCTATTATATCTATCTATCTATTATATCTATCTATCTATCTATCTATCTATCTATCTATCTATCTATCTATCTATCTATCTATCTTCTGTCTGTCTGTCTATTTGTCTACCATCATCTGTCTCTATCTGTCTGTCCGTCCGTCCGTCCGTCCTTCCATCCATCCATCCATCCATCCATCCATCCATCCATCTATCTATCTATCTATCTATCTATCTATCTATCTATCTATCTATCTATCTATCTATCTATCTATCTATCTATCTATCTATCTATCTATCTATCTATCTATCTATCTATCTATCTATCTACCATCGTCTGTCTGTCTGTCTGTCTGTCTGTCTGTCTGTCTGTCTCTCTCTCTCTCTCTCTCTCTCTCTCTCTCTCTCTTGCGGAAGGAAATCGGAGGAAATAGCACTAATAGGGATAGATAGTGGAAGACAGGAACAACGGGCAGACAAACGGGATGGAAAGGAGGGGAGCGGCAATGGGAAGGCATCTAAGACACCGGATCTGGGTGTAAGGCCCAGAACGAGTACGGGGGAGCAGCTGGAAAGCAAGCCAACGGCGGCAACGCCAGGAAGGAGGGGATTGACAAGGATGGGAGGGAGGAAGGTTGGAGAACTGGAGTGCAAAAAAAGAGGAGGCGGGACAATTAAGGCAATTACGGTCAGCCAGGACGGATGGCCCTATCACACGGTCAATGAGTAAGCAGTTAGGCTAGCAAGGTTTATAAAAGTAATTTCCCCCCCAAAACTTTACTCTGAGGACGCTGGCAGAGGACCAGCGAAAGCTAAGTTGTTTTAATATTGTAAATAGTTGTTTTTATTGTTTTAAACTTTTTAACAATAAACAGCTGGTTTATATTTCTCCCGGAGATCGAGGACTGTGTTATTGAACAGATATGCCCGGGATATCTGATATATATATATCAGTTTGAAAGTGTCCTCTCCTGATTTCGGCTACCACAGACTAAACACAGCTATCCTCCTCCAATGTCAGCCACGGCCAGAGATGTTGGGAGCAAACCACAAGAGCTACACACAGTTTTCCTAGACAGGCAAGCTGCCTCCTCCTCCTCCTCGCTTATGTGATTGTGGTGCCCGGCTGCAAGCTTCAGACTTGAGCTGGTGCCCCTGCTGGCATCTGAAGCCCCTGATCAAATGGGAGGTGTGTTTTCTGCTTGAGTGAACAGCCTGGAGAGACCCTCCCTCTACACTTCATCATTCTTCTCCTACCTTCTTCCCTTCCTTGATTAGACGGAAACTTGAGAAGGAGAGAAGCAACCTAGAACTAAGGAGAAACTTCCTGACAGTGAGGACAATCAACCAGTGGAACGACCTGCCTCCAGAAGTTGTGGGTGCTCCATCACTGGAGGCTTTCAAGAAGAGACTGGACAGCCACTTGTCTGGAATGGTAGAGGGTCTCCTGCCTGAGCAGGAGGGGGTTGGACTAGAAGACCTCAAGGTCCCTTCCGACTCTGTTATTCTGTAGTCTGTATTTGGAAGATTCGGTCCAGAAGAGTTCAGAGGAGAACCTGCTAGGGCTGACCATGGGCATGGGGAGTGAGTGTCACAACCGGTGCTGTTGCAACTTCGAATGATCATTGAATTGTTATAAGTCGAGGGTTACCTGTAGGCAGGATCCAGACAGTCCTCAGTACTCCTGCTAGCCTCACATCTCACCAGGTCTGGGTTTTGTTCTCCCCACTAGGTTTTCAGAGGTCCAACTCAACCTCAGAAGTCACGATGAGCCTCCTCTTCTTCTCCTTCGTGTCGCTTGCTGTGAATATTTCCCCAGGTACGTCAGCTAAATTTCTCTAAACAGCTGTCTCACTTAGCAACAGAAAATTTTCAGCTCAATTGTGGACATAAATGGAGGACTACACTTAGCACTTAGACTTATATACCGCTTCACAGGGCTTTACAGCCCTCTCTGGGTGGTTTACAGAGTCAGCCTCTTGCCCCCAACAATCTGGGTCTTCATTTTACCGACCTCGGAAGGAAGGAAGGAAGGAAGGAAGGGAGGAAGGAAGGAAGGGAGGGAGGGAGGGAGGGAGG